>OZ025208.1:867500-1072500 GCA_964019055.1 Anthopleura xanthogrammica
AAGTTCAAATGGAAAAATTCCATATTGTGACCTTTCGCTGATCCCATTCAGCTCATCGCCCATACTGTAATTTGGGCTTAGTAAATTGCAACAAAACCTTCACCAACCTTTTTTGAAACAGTTTTTGTTCTTTACAGACTTACTGTAATAACTAAAGGAGATATTTTCTGTGTTTTTTTGTAGAGTCTTGTGTCTAAACCAGAGCTGCGCGACTGTGATGATCTGAAGCAGTTCCTTGGTGTGATTGGTGGGGTGTCGTTCATTAAACCCAGTGTTGCACAGATAATGAGCCAGTCAGTACATGTTCCAAGGGTAGACAAGGTAGTTATCACCTCAGCGACTTGTTGAGAAATGTCATTTGTTATTTACTCATTCATTTTTACTTGATTCATTTACTTAAAGTTTTAGTATAACAATGTTAATGAAGATGGTGAGGTGATAGTGATGATGATATTGGTGATGATGAGCATGATAATGATGACGATGATGATGGTGATGGTGATGATGATGATGATGATGATGATGATGATGATGATGATGATGATGATGATGATGATGATGATGATGATGATGATGATGATGATGATGATGGTGGTGATTATGGTGGTGATGATGATAGTGATCATGATGATGATCATGATGGTGATGATGATGATGGTGGTGGTGATGATGATGGTGATGATGAGCATGATAATGATGACGATGATGATGGTGATGGTGATGATGGTGATGATGATGATGATGATGATGATGATGATGATGATGATGGCGATGATGATGATGGCGATGATGATGGTGATGATGATGATGATGATGGTGATGATGATGATGGCGATGATGGTGATGATGATGGTGGTGGTGATGATGATGGTGATGATGATGGTGATGGTGATTATGGTGGTGATGATGATAGTGATCATGATGATGATCATGATGATGATCATGATGATGGTGATGATGATGATGGTGGTGGTGATGATGATGGTGATGATGATAGGGATGATGATGGTGGTGATGATGATGGTGATAGCGATAATCATGGTGATGATGATGATGATAAAGTTAATTAATATGGTATTGACCACCATAGTGTTGGCCATTATGATGACGATAATGGTGGTCATAATGTCCAGGGCTATAAATAACAACCAGCCAACAGACAATGATAGCCAAAATGGGTAGTTCCCTGGCCAAATACCTTTTAGGCTGATTGGGTCTCTTGGCTGGCCACATGTCGATCAATATGACCTGTTATCATGTTATTATCTGTTATCATCATCGAGCAACTGTTATTTTAAACCCTGATGATGAATTGTGTTTTTTTTTTACTTTTTTCAGATGTTCAGTAGACAAATGACAAAAGTGATTGACAGCATTAAGACTGCTCTAGAACTAGGTATAGAATTATATTTGATCTTTTATCAACAAGAAAATTCCCTTAATGTATTTCTTATTTAAAAATATATACCCTCTCCAACCCTTAGAAATTCCAATCCCCCCTTCTATTGGTGAGGTATGGATATTTTCTGGAACTTCACAATATACTGTACCCTTCTCAGACCCTCCACTCCCTTGCAAATGTCAGTCAGTTATTCCCAAGATCTGATGCGAAGGATGCACTCCTCATTCAGTTGTTTTGTTCTGTATCCCAGAGGGTCAAGAAGAGACAGAAGTTAAGCCCAAATCACCAGATGCTGTAGACACTGCCTGTCCATGGGCAATCGTACGTCACCGTAGTGTAGATGAGCAGCCAATGGTATGTATATATAGATGATTTGCTTTTTAACTCATGGATATGGCCAGATATTGGCCAGTCAGTCGCCAGTCATGATCACTGGCCAAGGATTGACCAGACAAGTTCCAATTCTGGTCGGACATTGTCCAATATGGATGACCAGCTGTTGTTTTAAGCCCTGTGATGCCAATCTAAATCAGATAATTTTTTAATACTGTTAAGTGAGACTTAATACAGGTGGATTAGCCCCCTGGTGCTTTAGCCCCTAGTGGTTTAGCCCCCATCACTGCATTCAATAAGTTAGATCATAATTTTACCTTCTAAGACACGAATGCTAGTTAGTGATGTTAGTTTTGAGAGTTAAATTATTTGAGAATTTTGAACTTTAGACGCTCGAGCGAATAACTTAAAAATTTGTGAAAAGATAGTGTTAGATTCTAACTTGTCCCGTCATTGAAACCGGCAAACTACTCAATTTTTGTAAGCAGTCTCTGCTTGATTGCCAATTTCTTGTATAAAAAATCAATTTTTTTATCTCAGAGAAAGTAATAAAACTTTCCAGGGATCTAACTTATTGAATGCAGTGATGGGAGCTAAACCACTTAAAGGAGGGCTAAACCACCAGGGGGCTAATCCACCAGGGGGCTAATCCACCAGGGGGCTAATCCACCAGGGGGCTAATCCACCAGTGGGCTAATCCACCAGGGGGCTAATCCACCAGGGGGCTAATCCACCAGGGGGCTAATCCACCAGTGGGCTAATCCACCAGTGGGCTAATCCACCAGGGGGCTAATCCACTGGTTACTGTGAGGCTAATTCCCCTATACTCTAAAGTATAAAAATTAATTGTGTTTTTGATATTCTTTGTAGATGGATAAAGAGGAGGTGTCTGCTGGTGATTGTTTCTCGGCATTCATGGACACTCATCAGGTATATAATTATCATGTTACTACAAGTGTGTCATTTGAAACTAGAAAACCGGCTGCGTATCAAAATTGAAAATTACTAAAAGCGTATGGACAGACAGATATATGTGAAAATCCCCATTCTGGGCTGATCTGTCAGGAAACAACTAACTCACAAATCCAACCCTGAAACAACCTCTGGGCTGATCTAAGTCAGGGCATCACTGATATTGAATGCTAATGAGATATTTATTATTTATGACTTCACAGTTGCCAACATCACATTTAACTAATCATGACACTGATACTGATGACAGCTATGATGACAGCAGTAGTGATGATGATGATGACGATGATGATGATGATGATGATCTATATCTTCTTGGCTCAAGAACTGCAGATGACACAAGTGATACTCCAAACGAACCTTCCACAGCGTCTGCCATATCACAAGATGACATGTTGAATGGTGTTTTAGGAAGCAAGCCTCCAGGATTATGCATCCCATCTACCTTAACTCATTCTCTTAGCACAGGAAGCTTAAATGACAAGGATGCTACTGATTTTGGTAAACAATGGTTCCAGAAAGACGTACATGAAAATAAACCAAAGTCAGTGGCCCCAGAAAGACCTCCACCTCCTCAACCAGCAGATCAACCTACAGACCCCATGAGTGACCAACAAAAGGCTAAGTTTTCACATCAGCTTAAATTTTCTAAAAAGAATGTCCAAAAGTTAAAGCTTGCAGCTCAAAAGGCTAAGGAAAAGAAGCGCAAATCGATGGACAATCTAAGTCTTGCTAAAGAGAAAGTCAAGACGTTCTCTAAGGAAAAAAAGACCGAAACAGCTGAACAACTGAGTCATGCGAAAGATAAAGTAAAGGCTTTCTCTAAAGAAAAAAAACTTGATTCAGTGGAACAGTTTAGCCATGCTAAAGATAAAGTTAAAAACTTCTCCAAAGATAAGAAGGATGAAACAGTTGAGCATCTGAGTCACGCCAAAGAGAAAGTAAAATCTTTCTCCAAGGATGCAAAGTTTGAACCAATAGAACAACTAAGCCATGCTAAAGACAAGGTTAAAGCTTTCTCTAAAGAAAAAAAGACCGAAACGATGGAAAATTTAGACCAAGCAAAGGAGAAAGTTAAAGCTTTTTCTAAAGAGAAAAAGCTTGAAACTGTGGAACACTTAAGTCATGCGAAAGATAAAGTAAAAGCGTATTCCAAGGAGAAAAAAGAAGAGTCGTTAGAAAACCTTCATCAAGCAAAAGATAAAGTAAAAGCATTGCAAAAAAAGATTTCTGATTCTAAGAAGTCGAATAAAAAAGAACATGCTTCTCAGTCCTCCCACAAGGGAGAGAGCAGAGAAGATGTTTATCAGCAAAGCAGCCCAGTTGATACAAGGAAGACTACCACACAAGAGAGAGAAAGAATTTCCCAAGCTCTAAATGGAGGAAGAACAGACATCCCTTCTGTCATGTCCGGCTCTGCTGATCCAGGTTGTGTGAGTGAAGTAGCGCAAGATATGGTGGGAGAAGAGCCGCAGTGTCCACTTGCTCATGCCATCTTGGACCTGACATGTGAGGTGCTCAAGGGACAAGACTCTTGGGCCAGTATTGATAGAGTACAAGATGGATTTGTGGGAATTTTTGGAGCTCTTTTTGAATGGTATGATATTACCTATAAACACTCTAGAAGCTGTAGGAAACTTGAAAGCCAAGAAGAACATTTTCTACAGCTCCCTAGGTGTTTATGTTGCTAGACAGAGTCTTTCAGACCTTGTGAAATATTTGTCTTTTACACTACTATGCATCCTATGGGTTGGGTCTCTGGTTCCATTTCTAATGTTTTCCCATTTCAAACCATGTTTCATTCCCTAGAGTATCATTTCTTTGTTTAATGGTTGTGCATGAGAATTAAACTCATGAATATAAGTCTTCAGTTTGACCCTGTTGAGCTGTGCCAACGCTGTACTAGAGGTGATTAGTGATAACATCAGTATGGATACATTACTCAAACAAAGAATCTTAATATTCTTAAGAGAATGATACATGGTCTGAAATGGGAAAACATTACGCCCAAGCTAATAGAGGTCTATATTGTTGGATTTTGAACCATTTTGTTTTTACTTTTTAGGTTTGTGCGAAATGAAATAGATGATTTATTTACAGACGACAACTGGGGTCTGTACCTTGAGAACCTTACACAAGTGGTTTGGCCTGATGGAAAGCTCTTTGAACCCTCAGGGGAGCAGAAAACAGAAGAAGAAAAAGACAAAACCAAGAAAAAAGCCATAAAAACGTTGATGGAATTTTTTCCAGGTAATAAGCTTTGCCTGGAACTTCTCCTTCTTGCTTTCAAAACAACTAATAATAGTAAAGCCGTTGATAACACTGCAATTTTTTTACTGTGAAAATTGCGATTGAATTTCATGGTTTCAACTCAGACAATAGTGCATCAATCACCATTGCAGTAGTTTTTTAGTACACAGTATCTGCTTTATGGGATAGCAATGGTTACTAATGGGACTTGGAACCATGAATATCAGCATAAGACTGACAGAAAACAGTGACAACAGTGGCAACACTGTCTTACGACAACAAAAATAATGTGTTACAGTAAACAGTCTGTGAAAAAGGTGTAGTACTCATTCACCTATAAATTTCTATCATTTTTTTTCCTTTCTCTTTCCATTGTTTTATTTTTCAGAACTATTTCCTTTATTGGTTGGGTCACGGGTGTACAAAGATTGTGCAAGTAATGCAGTGGAATCTCTACAAAACCCTGCTATCAATAGGTTAGGGATTTCATTTTATTATAATTTCTTTCCTATCCATCCATTTATCCATTTATCCATCCATCCATCCATCCATCCATCCATCCATCCATCCATCCATCCATCCACCCACCCACCCACCCACCCACCCACCCACCCACCCACCCATCCATCCATCCATCCATCCATCCATCCATCCATCCACCCACCCACAAACCCACCCACCCACCCACCCACCCACCCATCCATCCATCCATCCATCCATCCATCTATCCATCCATCCATCCATCCATCCATCCATCCATTTATCCTTTGATACATTCGTCAGTTGTTCTTCTATTCATTCCAGGTTCTTTTTCTGCTTCTTCAGTTATCCTCAAAACTTGCAACTTGATCTAAGACAGCATGTCATATCAACCAATGCCTATTCAAAAGCTTGTATATAGATTATTAATTCATTTTTTGTGTGCATTGACTTCCACAGAGTATTAATTTATATTTTATTGGAGCTATTCCTTCCTGAGCTAGTACCAGAACTACAACATGGTATAAACACTGAAGGACAAGAAAACCTTGAATGAAGTATTCGTTACAAACAAATCTTTAGCTTAGTAATATTATCGTTAAGGTAAGGATAATAGCTTTCAAATCACTAGGCTGATATGTCAGGGTCACATGTGGGGTTGTCTGGGATGGATACCTATGGATAGTACTATGTCAAGGTGTTGATTAGATGATTCATGTCTGATTCATGGTTCATTAGTACCTATCATACAGGCTATATCACAGATCCACCATACTGGGTCACATGTGGTGTAGTCTGGGATGGATATCTCAGTTCCAATGGATAGTAGATGTACCATAGTTTGATATGGATATACTGATGTTTGTGTGTGTGTGAGGGAGGGGGGAGGGTTGTTGAGGACTGAGGTAGCCATCCCAGAATGCATTACTCTTCTTGACCAATCATAGCAGACCTGTGACATGTTCTTTCATGCGATAAAATACCATATATACAACAAAAAAGCATTAATGCATATTATAAACAAAATATAATCATGTCGAAACAAGGAAAAATGAAAAATGGAAGAAAATACTATTTGAGATCCACTATTAAATTAAGAATGAAAGCAATGATTTCAAAAATAACAATGAATATTTATTAATAATTTATAGATTGAATTGGGATGAAAGGAATATCTGTTATAGATTAAATAGATGAAATATGAAATTACTGAATGAGGATGACAAAATTTTTCAGTTTAAGAAAACCATCCTCCTTGAGTTGGTAGATGTTCAGATTTTTTTTACTTTTTTACTTTTTTATATTATTATTATTTTTTTTTTACAAAATATGCTTTTTTCTTTCGTAGTTCAACAAACTTACTGTTTGTAATTTTTTTTTTTTTTTTGCTCGCTGGTATGTTGATTTGTCATTTTCATTACGGTGGTACCTCTATGAAGCAGACACCCTTAGTTAATAGAACCTTGTCTGGTGTACGCGTAACAGAGGTTTGCTGAAATGTCGTGAAATATCAGTTAGTAGTTACATGTAACTTACAATGTTCAATTTCAAAAATTGGCAAAAAAGTAAATGTAACGTGGGAACCTCAGAATATATTTGATTGCTGTTGTATTTAACCCAAACACAGCGTTATTATATGTAAGCAGATATCATCAGCAAATTCAATATCTGATTCAATTATTACCAAATTGGCTCGTATTTTAGTATCTGTGTCTGCTTACAGTGCAGACACTCCAACCATGAACACTTCAAGTTTTTTTTGACATTTTCCCCATAACTATCCAATCTTTGCTCTCCGTAGAAACAAAGGAATCAGCATTTTTTAGGCGCCATCCAATCACAACAAACAACAGAAAATCTTTACAAGTGTATTTTTATTTTTCTCATGTGAACTAATAAACTGCTAAATCGCATAAATTATGTCATCTGTTGTGATTGGATGACACCTCAAAAATGTTTCATGTCTTTTTCTATGGAGAGTACTGATTGGATAGTTATGAAAAATGTCAACAACAACAACAAAAAGTGTTCATGGTTCAAGTGTCCGCACTGTAATAGATACTGTAGATAGAAGTGTCTGCTGAATTGAGGTGTATTTTACAGAAAAAAATTGGTATTTTGCTTTTTCCTCTTTGTTTGTTTGTCTTTTTTTACCTTGTTTGTTTGTTATGCTTCTTTCTTTAGGTTTTGTTTTGTGTCTGGTTCACGTTACAGTAGGTTAGGTTAATGTCATTCTTCCAGAGTATTAAGAAAACTGTGTATCTTCATATACCTTAGTCATATAAAACTGCAGCAATGTCTGTATCATATATTTAACAAAATATTTGTGATTAAGCTGAATGCTGATTGGCTTCGTACATTGTCTATATTTTAAGAGACATGCTCACATAGTAATCAAAAAATAATTCAAAAACTGTAGCCTGCATCTCTGATATAGAGGTTTTTCACCATCATGTGACAGTAGCCATGTAAGATGGCAGGAACAATACAATCGTTTTACATGAGAAACAGGGATTGCACCAGGATTTTGTAATGTGTGTCCTAGGGCCCATGTGTCTGGGCACAATTTGGGTTCCCTCACATATTTGATGGGATTCTAGATCACATTCTTTTGTAAGCAAGGAATTTAATGGAAAAAGTGAACATCTAGGGTCCTCAGACGTAAACTAATAGACCATTTTTGAGATATGCGAGCGCTTTCAAAAATGTCGAAGGCGCAGACATAAAAAGGAGGGATTTTCAGGCAAGATCAAGCCCACTATTGACTCTGCAGGAAAATGCCTCAAAATCATGTCTGCGCCTGCAATATTTTTGAAATCACTCGCGCATCTCAAAAATGGTCTATTGCCAAAATGCCTTTTCCCTGTTGGTTTAAAAATTTTTTATTTATTTTTTGCATAAAAATGCATGATTTCTGCATTAACCCAAACCCTGAAAAAGAATTCAATATCCAAGAGTAAAGGGATTTTATTGTTATGTCATCTAACATGGCCGCTGTCACATGATGGTGTAAAACCTCTATAAGACCCCTAGAAGCTGTGGAGCACTCGGGCAGGAAGAGAAATACTTAGCTATGCTTTTAAGCTTTCTTCTCTCATGCTTTACAGCACCTAGAGGAGTATTATTAAAATTTAAAAAAAATGAAATGATTGCAAACATTTTTTTTTGTTCATATGATAGTATTTTTTTTCACATTCATAGCTAATAATTATTTATATTTATGAAGACAATTTATGGGATTCAAAATTATTGGGTGTTATTATAGAGAATAGGGAGATAAAGTACTTCGTTTGAATGATAAATTTGTCATCTTTTTGGACGTGTTCGATTTTATTGTACAATATTATAGATTATTATTTTCTTTATTAATTTATGACATCTCAATCATTTCTAAGAAGTAAATAAAACAATAATTCAAAAATTCTTATTGCGATTGTTGATTTTTTAAAACTTTCCATGGAGGTATGGAAATTTTCTGGTACTACACAAAATCCCTTCCTCAGACCCTCCACACCCCTTGGAAATTCCAATCCCCCTCCATGGGGGAGGTATGGATATTTTCTGGTACTACACAACATACCCTCCTCAGACCCTCCCCACCCCTTGGAAATTCCAATCCCCCTCTTATTTGTGTTTTTTAATCTTTGCTTTACTTTTTCCCCTTGATTCCTTATGATCTGCCATTCTTTTATTCTCTATCAGTCCAGCAGTTTGCAGTAAATCTCTGGCGCAGTTATTATAATGCTTAAATCTATCCGGTCCTAATAATAAGCCTCCATACCAACGAGTAACCACTACGATCACATTTTGTGCGTCAGTTATTTGCAGCAAGTGCAAAAGTCTTGACCCTGCGGCATTCTCACCATCATCATCACAATCTTGAATATAAGCATTATTTTCTTCATTATATATCCTGTAAGCCATCACGTTATGTGCTGCATTTGCTATCTTACGACTTTTCTTCAACTCGGCTAAAACTTGATCAGCTTGATTACGAGATGAAATAGAAGTGAGGTGACCTTGGAATGTACTTTTGCGATCATTGATTGGTTCTCCATGCATAATTTCAATGTCAATGAATTCCTCATCATCATGATGATCATGATAATTATCAAAACTGATGTCTTTTATTGCTTCTGTGATATCCAGTTCTCCGTTCATACTTGGTTCCACATCAGCAACACTAAAAGAGCCTGCAATATATATGAATATTAATACAAGTTGCTTTGGTTACCATGGACTCAATATCCCATCTAGAGTTCATTAGGTCTACCTTGATTTTTCTACATATTATGGCTTTCCTAAATTCCAATTCAATCTGCAAGTAGCTGTGAATTAGCCTTTCTGGGACTTTCCAGACAGTCCAGTGGTTGTTTTAGTGTTTGATCTGTGAGTTAGCTGTGTGCTGACTTAGATTAACCCAGAGGTTATTTCAGGGTTCAATCTGTGAGTTAGCCATGGCCTGACTTAGATCAGCCCAGAGATTATTTCAGGGTTTGATCTGTGAGTTAGCCATGCCCCGACTTAAATCAGCCGAGAGGTTGTTTCAAGGGTTTGATTTGTGAGTTAGCCATGGCCTGACTTGATCAGCCCAGAATTTTTATCAAGGTTGAATCTTTGAGTTAGCTGTGCCCGGAGAACCCAGAAAAAACCTTTGGTTCATGGGAGAAACCCAACAAACTGTGATGCATGAGAATCAAACCCAAAACCCCTGCGGAGGTGAGAGGCAAGTGCAAACGTACCCCTACATATCACCCTTGAATCCCAATTCAGATCGTGTGTTGTTCTTTAATTTTGTTATAAGATTCTTTGTTTGAGTCTCATTCACATTTGTCACATTTATCTTCTCAATTGTTGCTGGTGAACAAGTTATAACACTCAAGGAAGCAACACATGGTCTGAAATGGGAAACAATATGCTAATGAAAATATGCTAATATACTCAAATTTTAGAATACACATAAATGAATACCAACAACATTCTAATCTCGTTCAGCACCATTAATAGGATCAATCATCAACTTACTTTCTTCAAGTTCTTGTCTCTCATCTGTTTTTTCCTTTACAAACTCTCTCAGCTTCTCAATGCACTGGAATAGCAAAATTTCTCCAACATTTTCTTTAAAAATCTCTTGAAAACTTTTAGCCATTTCTTCGTAATCTTTTGCATTCATCCAAGACGAAACGATCTCTAATACTGGCTCTCCACTACTGGGGTAGTTAATAGGAAGAATGATCCGAAGAGAAGTGGAAAATTTAGGATTTAACTCGTTTTTGATACACATTTCACAGATTTTGCCCTCTGAATCTGTGGGATAAAAATCTTCGCTATAAATTGCTCTAAGAGCTTCGATTTCTTCGAGTTGTCGAGCGATATTCTCGTCGACATTAACGTCTTGGTCAGACATCATTCTACTTTCAAAATATTCGACAATTTGAAGAAAAAGTTATGTAATGTTTTAAAAAATTCATATTTTGAAACAAACAAATGGCTCATTGTTTTAACAAAGCCACAGGGTACCCAAACCGAAGTTTTTGTGATAAGATTATTTTTATTATTTTATTTTATCTTAAAAGATGGTACATCCCGATTAAAATCGATTTATCTTTGGTTTCCTAGTATCAACATCAAGTCATATCATAAAAATAAGTCCAAGAATTGTATTTCTGCTATAAAAATCTAAGTATTTTTCGAGAATTTATCAGTTAATTGGGTTGCCTGTGCTGGACAGGGAGCCCAAACTTAGTTTTAGTGATTGTTTTGAAACATCATGTTCTAAACTTAAATAAGAAAACAAGAGCTTAAAAATGTATGCATAGTATTTGTATAACCTCTAGAATGTTATTATTGGTATTTCATCATAAAAATTTGCATTTTTAATTTTTTTCTCTCTAATTTTGTAAGCTTTCAATAAAGTGAAGCTTGGGCTCCCTATATGCTTTGGTTCCAGTCCAGTCAAGCTTCGCGCGTAAAAGGAAAGATTTAAAAAAACCTCGAAAATTCTTAGCAAAATGACTCTGAAGTATCCTAACACGACCAAGAAATGTAGAGTAAGACACAAGGTGAGTTGATGAACTTTTATTTTTACTAAAAAGGACTAAAAGTGTGCACTTTTCGTCTTTCAAAGTTGTCTGGAAGTTCGTGTTGACTTGTCATGTCAAAACTGGAACATTTGCGCAGACTTTTGAAAAATGAAAATAAAATTTTACTTGTAATTCTAAGTGTTCTAGAAGTATTGGTAAATCAATCCTAGACTAGGATACGTTTTCTGGGACATTTAGATAAGATTTTTGATTTCTTCCTTTTAATATGATAGAACAGACAGACAGACGGACAGAATAAAGCACTAAAATTTTAAAAACATCTTACATCCTTGTTTTAATTTGCTGCATAAACCTACTCCTCTTTTCCCATCCCCTCCTTGCTAACACAACTCCTTCCTCTAAATATTACTGTAAGTTACTGCGAATGTTCTTGTAAACATTTTTTTCTCATAGATGTTATATAACATCAATTGTACAAACGTTTTCTATGAGTATATTATAATATACTGTATTATGCTTTGATTAATAGTCCTCTACAATGCAAGCTTTCTACAGATTACTATCTTTTTTATAATCTTCCAAGAGAAAGGTAAGCACATGTTATGTACACAGTGATCCATATGCACCTTTATACCTTGGGCGTGATGTTTTCCCATTTCAGGCCACGTGTCATTCCCTAGAGTATTATTTCTTGATAGACCCCTTTCACATGATATCAAATCAGCTTAATTTGGAGAACAAAACAAAAGAATTTCAATCTCCTGAGAATTGGAACCTATTGTTTTGTCCTCCAAATTGAGCTGCATTCAGACGTGCTGGGAGGGCTCTCTATTGGTTGTGCATGAAAAGGCATATGAATATGGATACAACCAAAGAATCTTATGCTTAAGAAAATGACACATGGTTACCTATTTACCTTGGGCGTAATGTTTTCCATTTCAGACCATGTGTCATTCCCTAGAGTATCATTTCTTTGTTTAACGGTTGTGCATGAGAAGACACATGAATATGGATACAACTCAAACAAAGAATCTTATTCTCAAGAGAATGACATATGGTTACCTCCTTACCTTGGGCGTAATGTTTACCCATTTCAGACCATGTGTCATTCCCTAGAGTATCATTTCTTTGTTTAACGGTTGTGCATGAGAAGACACATGAATATGGATACAACTCAAACAAAGAATCTTATTCTCAAGGGAATGACACGTGGTCTGAAATGGAAAATTAATATGCAATTAAAAACCAAGTTGGTCTGCAGTAGTTAAAAAATAGCAATAGCAAATAGAACAAGGGGGGATCCAGGAATTTGTTGAGAGGAGGGTCCAATAATGTATACTCATACAAAATTTACTTCAAACCTAAATTTCAGGATAAAACAAATAATGGAGCCGCTTAGGTATGACAGGGGGTCTGGACCCCCCTGACCCTCTCCCTGGATCCACCCTTGTAGAAAAAAATGGATATAAATATAAGTGCATGTGCATGTGTATATTCAAAGAACATTGATATCAGTCATTGCACCAGTTTTCCCTTTTCACTACACTAGTAAACAAGGGGAGATAGTTTAAGCAAAGGACTCACAGATTTGTTAATAAGATGAAATCGAGTGGATCCCAATAAGATATCACCATGCCAACGGGTAACCACGGCAACCATGTTTTTGGCCCCAACTTGTTGCAGTAAGTGTAACAGCTTTTCTCCTGCACCAGTTTCACCATCATCATCGAAATCTTCCAAGTAGGAGTCAGTTTCTTCATCAAAAATCCTGTAGGCTAGTATATTGTAGGTTGCCTTGGCAACAAGTCGGACCTTCTTCACCTCGGCTAACACTTGGTCTACTTGGTCTCGAGATGTAACGAAAGCAAGGTGGGCTTGGAATGCGCTCTTGCGATCTTCAAGACAAGCTCCGTGGATGATCTTAGGAGAACTTGACTTTGGAATCTCTGTATAATAATCCACTGCATTCCTTTTCACGAAGTCAAAATACTTATCCAGCCTGGCAAGTATTTCCTGTTCTTGATCAGGCATCAAGGTTTCCACAATGCCTTCTGACTGGAGTAATTTCAAAGCGCTTCGATGGAAATGCTTAAACCTGTCACGCCTTAATGGAATTCCCCCATGCCAGCGAGACACTGTGACCATCACATTCTGAACATCAAGGATTTCTAGCAAATGAAGAAGACTTGCTCCTGCGAGGTACTCACCATCATCGTCACAATCTTGAACCATAGAACGTCTATTTTCGTCGTATATTCTGTACGCTTGGACGTTGTAAGTTGCGTTCGCGATGTCTTGATCTTTCTTAAGTTCTTTGGAAACTTGATCAACTTGTTCCCTCGATGAGACGACAGCAAGATGGGCTTGGAATGAGCTCTTGTGGTCCTGAACTTTTTCCCCGTGCATGATCTTGATCTTAGCTTGTAGGGTTGTGTGGGGACGGGGTATTCCATGCTGTTTCAAGTGCTCCAAAAATTCGTCTCCTTTCTTCAATAGCTTCTGTACATCAGTTGATGTTAACTTCACAAGATCAGCTTCCTGGAGCAATTCCAAAGCAAGTTGGTTGATGTGCCTGAACCTTGTACGTCCCAGTGCAATTCGGCTATGCCATCGTGTGACAATGACGATCACATCTTTAGCATCAGTTGTTTGCAGCATGTGCAGGAGGCTTGCACCTGCGAAATTTTCACCATCATCATCAAAGTCTTCAATGCAAGACTCTCCTTCAAAAATCCTATATGCATAAGCGTTATATGTTGCCTTAGCAACTTGACGATCTTTCTTCAGCTCAGCCAATACTTGTTCAACTTGGTCTTGTGTAGTGATCACTGCAAGATGGGCTTGGAACATGCTTTGGTGGTCCTCGATAGTTTTCCCATGGGATATTTCAATCTTAAAAGATTGTGGTTCTGGAATGATGGAAGGACGCTGTGGTAAATTTTGTTTGATGAAGTCAACATATTCTTCGACTTCTTTCAACACTTCTTGTTCCTTTGAAGGCGTTTTGTTCTCAAAAAGCCCCGAAGAACGAAGCAGGTCCAAAGTTTGCTCATTTATCAGGTTTCCTTCAGGCTCCAGGAGTACTCCTCGATGCCAGCATGTCAAGATAGCAACCACGTTCCTGGCATCAGTCATCTCCAGCAAGCGTAATAGCCTTGGTCCTACATTCGTTGAGCCATAATCATCACAATTTTCAATGAAAGACTTTCTTTCTTTGTTGAAAAATCTGCAAGTCTTTATCATGCACGAAGCATCTGCGATGTTGGAGTTTTTCTCCAGCTTTTTAAGTACTTGATCTGCTTGATCCAGCGATGTGATAAAGGCAAGATGAACTTGGAAAATGCTCTCGCCGTCTTTAAATTGTTTCCCGTGTACGATCTTAAGGCTTGGGCTTCCAGGATCCTGAGTTGCTTTCTCAGTACTCTTCCCTCTTTGGGTTTCATCCGTCGTCTTGTTAGGATCCTGGGTTGCAGCCTCAGTACTCTTTGCTTTTTGGAGTTCATCCATCGTCTCATCAGGATCTTGAGTTGCAGCCTCAGTGCTCTTTGCTGGATCATCTTTATCATATCTGGAATCGGAATCCTCATGAACATCCTCATCTGAATGCAGCAATGCTAAAATGGATATAAGCACAATAAAATAGATATAATGCTAACCAGTATTACAGTAAATATCGAGAAAGGGTAGAACATGATGAGAACACTTGCAACTATTCTTAACTCATGGTTTTCTTTCTTTTTCTCCGACCAAGGACTAACGTCTGAACCGTCAGTTGAGCTCCAAACTTCTTTTACACGTTGTTTAAGGTTTCACCGGAAATGAGTTCAAAACTCGCGAAGATATAATTTTTGCAAAGTGTGCGGAATTTTGTACGAAAATCTTTGCTGGTAAGCATCTCTCGCCTACCAACGAATATTTTCATTAAAAAAATTTTCGATATCTGAAAGTTCATATCTTCGCGAGTTTTGAACTTCCTTCCTTCACACTAGCTTTACAGTTTACTATTTTAACAAGCTTTTTTTAAACTATGGTAAGTTTTATTCTGTCCTGTGAGTTTTGGATACCTTTGGAATTACACGATGAAAGCGCGTTGATGGCACGGTGCATATGTATTTGTTTCTAAATCAGACTTGACACATTGTCGACTAAGCAGCATCTTCTTGCCGTTATTCAGTTAAGATTCTGAAAGCTGGTTAAACCGTGTGACGTATCCATGGAGACCTCCCATTCAACCAACTGACGGTCAAGTAACCTGAGCAAACACATGGACCGTATGGTTACCGTAAAATATTTTAGTGACCTACCTTTAAGGAGTTCACGAGCTCTTTTGTAGTCTTCTTCACTTATAGTGACATCTACTTCGACAGCATCACCGGCTTCTGCCTGTTCCTTTAGTCCAACTTCATTTACAAACACGTTTTCAATATCTTCTTTTAGTCGACCTGTTTGGTACCTGCCAAAACAAAAATTATTTTAGCTTACATCTACAGAATCCCCACTATGTTGTTTGAACTTAACCACAATTTTTTTTTCTTTTGTTCATTTTGTTATGCCAATGATCATAATAATAATAATAATGGGAAGTTCTTATATAGCGCATTTCACATCGTCTCAATGCGCTTTACAATTTTTGACCAGTGGAGGACTTTACGGGCTGCATATTAAGGCGCTATTAGCAGCCGTGCAGCTTACAATCATGAGTGAATTGTTAGTAATTAGTGTTATGCCTCCAAATTGGGATAGGCTGTTGAACCGGGAGACAATCCCCTACTCTTACTCGAATAATTCAACAGGTTCTTTTATGTCCCCCATTTACAGGTTAAGAAAGGGTTGGGAGACAGGGCCTACGGTTTAAAGTCCTAATCCGAGAAGACTTGAAAGTCTAACCATTTGTATACGGATGTGATTACAAAGGCAGCACTTTCTCCTCAGTTATTTTAAAACCCTGAGTGTTGGTCCGGCCGGGACTCGAACCACGACCTCCCGCACAACAGACCGACGCTCTTACCAACTGAGATAACCGGGTGGCGCTAAGCTCTTGTGAAACTTCCCTCATGACAAAAGTCATTGTTTGAGGAGTAACAATAAGTTCTACTTTTCGTGAAAATTTCTCACCAAGGAGTCCCGTGCCGTGACCGTGACAGTGACTTGTCTGAGCATTTTGATTGGACGAGCAGTGATCTCACGCGCCTGGTTCATAGGATTTTAATTCCGTGTCATGTGCCGTATTGTTTCGTGGTCCTGCAAAATGTATTCGAAAATGTATTTCCTTACCTTGTCCATAATTGTTCCAAACCATTCAAGGTCTTCACCCTGATATAGAGTCTTACATATCCCCCTGTCATGGCAATCACCAGAGCTCCAGTCGGGAGAACAAATTCCTTCACCATTTTCAAAAAAGTGTCAGGATCGTCTTTATATTTGTAAAGTATCCATGCACTACCAGCCATCCAGGCTCCTCTGGAGGCTAGCTTGATGGTTGCCTGAATAGTGATTTCTGTATAAGAGAAAGATTTGGCATTTTATTGTTGTCAGCAACTGTCTTTCTCAGTCACACCTGTTAGAGAATTGCTGCTACGAGTCTGTGTATGTTGCTTATGTGTGTGTTGTAAGTGTGTACCAGACCTAAGCCTTGTAACACAAGCATAGACATCAGCAACATATACAGACTCATTTGTACATTGCTCATTATCAGCAACTGTCTTTCTTCACACCTGTTAGAGAAGAGCTGCAACAAGTCCGTGTATGTTGCCGATGCTGGTGTTGTAAGTGTGTACCAGACCTAAACCTTGTAACACAAGCATAGGCATTAGCAACATATACAGACTCAGTTGTACATTGCTCATTATCAGCAACTGTCTTTCTTCACACCTGTTAGAGAAGAGCTGTAACGAGTCTGTGTATGTTGCTGATGCTAGCTTGTGTTGTAAGTTAAAACCCAGACTTCTGTTTGTAGGCTACGTGGCTTCACCTACCTGGATATACGATGACTTGTGTAGTTCTACCTTGATCGATCGCATCTCGCAATTCCCTTATTTGCTTATCAAATTCTTCCTGTCTAGCGGTATTCTTCGATATCTCTTCCTCCATGCACCACCACTTCAGCTCATTCAAATCCTTGTTATCAGTTTCAGCTATAGGGGAAGCAAGGCATTCATCTATCTTTCTTTCACAATCCTCCCTTGTCCTAGGACCAGGATCTATTGAACAAAATATACCTAGTAGAGCTTCTTTGATCTCGCTCCAGTAGTTTTCAAAATCCTCATCGCTAATTTCCATGTTGTTGACATGAGCATATATTGTATTCCGATAGTACTTTATTCTTGCCATATTTGCTTCCGGGGAATTATCTCTCGGGTCGGCCATGGGTAGCTTGTCCCATCCAGTGACAGCTGGAGCTTCAAGACTACAGATATTTCTCAGCAGCTTAAACAGTAAAGTAATGTCGAATGATTTGGACTCGACTACAACACCCTCGGCAACACAAGTTGAAGGATACAGAATATTCCACTGATCCTGGGTCAGTATCCTCCTTTCTCTCAAGCCATCTAAGGTATCGAACACAGAAGGATCCCTTAGTTTGTTCATCAGATCTGTTGGAAGAATTTTCGAGTCGAACAATTCTCTAAGTGCGTGAGTTCCTCCACAAATCAACAGTCTTGTCAGTTTCACGAAATTCGTTTTCTGACGAGAAGCCTCCAATTCTTCACCTAAACGGTTAGCAACATTCCCAGCGGCCATATTTGTGTTCACAGATCAGCACAATATTAATGTCTATGTATCAAGAATAATGGATTGTAATCCATAGACACTAAAACGGATTCAGGGATTGTTATTTTTCTGAGAGATGATAAACTCATGAATATTTATGAGTTCTAGGAAATCTCGGTCATTGGGGACTGGGATGTAGTCGGCTCCAGTCTCATTCTATTATTATGATGGGACTGTGTAAATAGATGAAGGTAGTACAGCTAGATGTGGTGGAGGGGGGGGGGGGGGGGGGGGGGGTGGGCCTGTTCTTGAAGTCAAGCCCAGTAATCATGAAAAGATAATAATATTAAATTAATTAATTATATGATTATCAATGAAATACCTATATTTCTCTATTTCAAAAACTTGATATTTTCACATGTGAAGATATCATCACTATGGCAACATACTTCTTATAGCAGAAAAAAAGCTTTCTTTTCTTTCTCATCGATAATTGTATAATAAACAGAATATTACATGGGCACTTGGAGATACAAATTTTATCTTCTCGTGTTGAAAATTTCTAACTCGTTCACTGTGCTCACTTGTGAGAGATCTTTTCAACACTCGAAGATAAAATTTGTATCTCCGCGCGCCCATGTAATATCCTCTATATATTATATTAGTCAAAGCAGCACATACTATCCCTGTCTTTGCTGTAAACAGTTTAAACAGTGAAACTGAAAATTAATATTAATAATTTACTCTTCTATAAACAATATTTACACAGTATTAACTAATAACAATAAATCAATATTATCAAGTTATTTCAATATTAGAATATTATCTATTAAAATTTTAAATAAAAAGTTCTAGTGATGTAATTGTTTGTACAAGAATATTTGCCATCACTATAATAATAATTTATCAAGCAGCAATAACACCTTACACATAGTTATTTAAATCAAAATCATTTGTTTTTGAAAAACTAGTGATTCACTACTAGTTATCAATGTTTTCTTATACACAATGGCTCACAATATAGTTTATCTTTAAGTATTGAACCTTCAAACTCCACAAAAAGTTTATAATAACTGTGCTTTCTTCACAGAATGTTCACCCATAATGTTATGTGGAAAGTGGAAGAAATGAATACAGAACTTACCGATGTTGTGGTGGGTATATCATGAAAATTAAACATCCAACATCCTTGTTTTAATTCGCTGCATAAACCTACTCCTCTTTTCCCATCCCCTCCTTGCTAACCAACTCCTTCCTCTAAATATTACTGTAAGTTACTGCGAATGTTCTTGTAAACATTTTTTTCTCATCGATGTTATATAACATCAATTGTACAATATTTTCTATGTGTATATTATAATATACTGTATTATGCTTTGATTAATAGTCCTCTACAATGCAAGCTTTCTACAGATTACTATCTTTTTTATAATCTTCCACGAGAAAGGTAAGCACATGTTATGTACACAGAGTTCCATATGCACCTTAATACCTTGGGCGTGATGTTTTCCCATTTCAGGCCAACCCTTTCACATGATATCAAATCAGCTTAATTTGGAGGACAAAACAAAAGAATTTCAATCTCCTGAGAAATGGAACCTTATTGTTTTGTCCTCCAAATTGAGCTGCATTCAGACATGCTGCAAGGGCCTTCTATTGGTTGTGCATGAAAAGGCATATGAATATGGATACAACCAAAGAATCTTATGCTTAAGAAAATGACACATGGTTACCTATTTACCTTGGGCGTAATGTTTTCCCATTTCAGACCATGTGTCATTCCCTTGAGTATCATTTCTTTGTTTAATGGTTGTGCACGAGAAGACACATGAATATGCCTGGATACAATTCAAACAAAGAATCTTCTCAAGAGAATGACACGTGGTCTGAAATGGAAAATTAATATGCAATTAAAAACCAAGTTGGTCTGCAGTAGTTTAAAAATAGCAATAGCGAATAGAACAAGGGCGGATCCAGGAATTTGTTGAGAGGGGGGTCCAAATGTATACTTCATACAAAATTTACTTCAAACCCAAATTTCAGGATAAAACAAATAATGGAGCTGCTTAGGTATGACAGGGGGTCTGGACCCCCCCCTGATCCTCCCCCTGGATCCACCCTTGTAGAAAAAAATGGATATAAATATAAGTGCATGTGCATGTGTATATTCAGAGAACATTGATATCATAAGCAGTCGTTGCACCAGTTTTCTTTCTTCACTACACTAGTAAACAAGGGGAGATAGTTTAAGCAAATGACTCACAGATTTGTTAATAAGACGAAATCGAGTGGATCCCAATAAGATATCACCATGCCAACGGGTAACCACGGCAACCATGTTTTTGGCCCCAGCTTGTTGTAGTAAGTGTAACAGCTTTTCTCCTGCACCAGTTTCGCCATCATCATCGAAATCTTCCAAGTAGGAGTCAGTTTCTTCATCAAAAATCCTGTAGGCCAGTATATTGTAGGTTGCCTTGGCAACAAGTCGGACCTTCTTCACCTCGGCTAACACTTGGTCTACTTGGTCTCGAGATGTGACAACAGCAAGATGGGCTTGGAATGCGCTCTTGCGATCTTCAAGACAAGCTCCGTGGATGATCTTAGGACAACTTGATTTTGGAATCTCTGTATAATAATCCACTGCATTCCTTTTCACGAAGTCAAAATACTTATCCAGCCTGGCAAGTATTTCCTGTTCTTGATCAGGCATCAAGGTTTCCACAAGACCTTCTGACTGGAGTAATTTCAAAGCGCTTCGATGGATATGCTTAAACCTGTCACGCCTTAATGGAATTCCCCCATGCCAGCGAGACACTGTGACCATCACATTCTGAACATCAAGGAATTCTAGCAAATGAAGAAGACTTGCTCCTGCGAGGTACTCACCATCATCGTCACAATCTTGAACCACAGAACGTCTATTTTCGTCGTATATTCTGTCAGCTTGGATGTTGTAAGTTGCGTTCGCGATGTCTTGATCTTTCTTGAGTTCTTTGGAAACTTGATCAACTTGTTCCCTCGATGAAACGACAGCAAGATAGGCTTGGAATGAGCTCTTGTGGTCCTGAACTTTTTCCCCGTGCATGATCTTAATCTTAGCTTGTAGGGTTGTGTGGGGACGGGGTATTCCATGCTGTTTCAAGTGCTCCAAAAATTCGTCTCCTTTCTTCAATAGCTTCTGTACATCAGTTGATGTTAACTTCACAAGATCAGCTTCCTGGAGCAATTCCAAAGCAAGTTGGTTGATGTGCCTGAACCTTGTACGTCCCAGGGCAATTCGGCTATGCCATCGTGTGACAATGACGATCACATCTTTAGCATCAGTTGTTTGCAGCATGTGCAGGAGGCTTGCACCTGCGAAATTTTCACCATCATCATCAAAGTCTTCAATGCAAGACTCTCCTTCAAAAATCCTATATGCATAGGCGTTATATGTTGCCTTAGCAACTTGACGATCTTTCTTCAGCTCAGCCAATACTTGTTCAACTTGGTCTTGTGTAGTGATCACTGCAAGATGGGCTTGGAACGTGCTTTGGTGGTCCTCGATAGTTTTCCCATGGAATATTTCAATCTTAGAAGATTGTGGTTCTGGAATGATGGAAGGATGCTGTGGTAAATTTTGTTTGATGAAGTCAAAATATTCTTCGACTTCTTTCAACACTTCTTGTTCCTTTGAAGGCGTTTTGTTCTCAAAAAGCCCCGAAGAACGAAGCAGGTCCAAAGTTTGCTCATTTATCAGGTTTCCTTCAGGCTCCAGGAGTACTCCTCGATGCCAGCATGTCAAGATAGCAACCACGTTCCTGGCATCAGTCATCTCCAGCAAGCGTAATAACCTTGCTCCTACATTCGTTGAGCCATAATCATCACAATTTTCAATGAAAGACTTTCTTTCTTTGTTGAAAAATCTGCAAGCCTTTATCATGCACGAAGCATCTGCGATGTTGGAGTTTTTCTCCAGCTTTTTAAGTACTTGATCTGCTTGATCCAGCGATGTGATAAAGGCAAGATGAACTTGGAAAATGCTCTCGCCGTCTTTAAATTGTTTCCCGTGTACGATCTTAAGGCTTGGGCTTCCAGGATCCTGAGTTGCTTTCTCAGTACTCTTCCCTCTTTGGGTTTCATCCGTCGTCTTGTTAGGATCCTGGGTTGCAGCCTCAGTACTCTTTGCTTTTTGGAGTTCATCCATCGTCTCATCAGGATCTTGAGTTGCAGCCTCAGTGCTCTTTGCTGGATCATCTTTATCATATCTGGAATCGGAATCCTCATGAACATCCTCATCTGAATGCAGCAATGCTAAAATGGATATAAGCACAATAGAATAGATATAATACTAACCAGTATTACAGTAAATATCGAGAAAGGGTAGAACACGATGAGAACACTTGCAATGATCCTTAACTCATGGTTTTCTTTCTTTTTCTCCGACCAAGGACTAACGTCTGAACCGTCAGTTGAGTCCCAAATTTCTTTTACACGTTGTTTAAGGTTTCGAAATGAGTTCAAAGCTCGAAAATATTTGCTGGTAAGCATCTCTCGCCTACCAACGAATATTTTCATTAAAACATTTTCGATATCTGAAAATTCATATCTTGGCGAGTTTTGAACTTCCTTCCTTCACACTAGCTTTACAGTTTACTATTTTAACAAGCTTTTTTTAAACTATGGTAAGTTTTATTCTGTCCTGGGAGTTTTGGATACCTTTGGAATTACACTATGAAAGCTCGTTTTTTGGCACGGTGCATGTATATTGGTTTCTAAATCAGACTTGACACATTGTCAGTCGACCAAGCAGCATCTTCTTACCGTTATTTCAGTACGGGCGTTTTCCATTAGTCTGGCCGGCCAAAAGGCCTTTTTCTCGAGTGTTTTGCCTATATACTTTCCATCAGAAAAGTGGATACAATTTTGGAATTGCTTGATCTGGCTGGACAGTTCTGATTAATAATGAAATTCTATTTATGAATGGACTGGTCTGGCCGGCAAGTTCTGACTAATGAAAAGCACCCTAAGATTTTGAAAGTTGATTGAACCGTGTAATTTATACATGAAGTCCTCCCATTCAGGCAACCAGCTGACGGTCAAGTAACCTGAGCAAGCACATGGACAGTATGGTTACAGTACGATTACCGTAAAATATTTTAGCGACCCACCTTTAAGGAGTTCACGAGCTCTTTTGTAGTCTTCTTCACAAATAGTGACATCTACTTCGACAGCATCAACGGCTTCTGCCTGTTCCTTTAGTCCAAGTTCCCTTACAAACACGTTTTGAAGATCTTTTTTTAGTCGACCCGTTTGGTACCTGACAAAACAAAAATTATTTTAGCTTACATCTACAGAATCCCCAATACATTGTTTGAACTCAACCACAAAATAATTTTCTTTTGTTCATTTTGTTATGCCAATGATCATGGCTGACACGTATTTAGTCCAATATGTCACTACCATCAAAATGATTGCAAACTACGAGTTTTAAGCGAGTCTAGATTTCAAGGCCCTGTATGGTGTTGCGTGACAAGTTTCACAATGTGTGTGTCACGGGATAGTTTCTTGTGAAACTTCCCTCGGGACAAAAGTCATTGTTTCAGGAGTAACAATGAGTCTTACTTTTCGTGAACCTTTCTCATCAAGGAGTTCCGTGACCGTGACAGTGACTTGTCTGAGCATTTTGATTGGACAGATTTTAATTCCGTGTCATGTGCCGTATTGTTTCATGGTCCTGCAAAATGTATTAGAAAATCATCCTCACGCAACAGTCCAAAATCGGAAGGTTTCCTTACCTTGTCCATAATTGTTCCAAACCATGCAAGGTCTTCACCCTGATATAGAGTCTTACAGATCCCCCTGTCATGGCAAACACCAGGACTCCAGTCGGGAGAACAAATCCCTTCACCATTTTCAAAAAAGTGTCAGGATCGTCTTTATATTTGTAAAGTATCCATGCACTACCAGCCACCCAGGCTCCTCTGGAGGCTAGCTTGATGGTTGCCTGAATAGTGATTTCTGTATTAAGAGAAAGATTTGGCATTTTATTGTTGTCAGCAACTGTCTTTCTCAGTCACACCTGTTAGAGAATTGCTGCAACGAGTCTGTGTATGTTGCTTGTGTGTTGTAAGTGTGTACCAGACCTAAGCCTTGTAAGAGAAGCATATACAGACTCAGTTGTACATTGCTCATTATCAGCAACTGTCTTTCTTCACGCCTGTTAGAGAAGAGCTGCAACGAGTCTGTGTATGTTGCCGATGCTGGTGTTGTAAGTGTGTACCAGACCTAAGCCTTATAACACAAGCATAGGCATCAGCAACATATACAGACTCAGTTGTGCATTGCTCATTATCAGCAACTGTCTTTCTTCACACCTGTTAGAGAAGAGCTGCAACAAGTCTGTGTATGTTGCTGATGCTAGCTTGTGTTGTAAGTTAAAACCCAGCCTTCTGTTTGTAGGCTACGTGGCTTCACCTACCTGGATATACGATGACTTGTGTAGTTCTATCTTGATCAATGGCATCTCGCAATTCTCTTATTTGCTTATCAAATTCGTCCTGTCTAGCGGTACTCTTCGATATCTCTTCCTCCATGCACCACAACTTCAGCTCATTCAAATCCTTGTTATCAGACTCAGCTATAGGGGAAGCAAGGCATTCATCTATCTTTCTTTCACAATCCGCCCTTGTCCTAGGACCAGGATCTATTGAACAAAATATACCTAGTATAGCTTCTTTTATCTCGCTCCAGTAGTTTTCAAAATCCTCATCGCTAATTTCCATGTTGTTGACATGAGCATATAATGTATTCCGATAGTACTTTATTCTTGCCATATTTGCTTCTGTGGAATTATCTCTCGGGTCGGCCATGGGTAGCTTGTCCCATCCAGTGACTGGAGCTGTAAGACCACAGATATCTCTCAGCAGCTGAAACAATAAAGTGATGTCGAAAGATTCGGACTTGACTACAACACCCGGTGGAGGATACAGAATATTCCACTGATGCTGGGTCAGTATTCTCCTTCTTCTCAAGTTATCTAAGGTACTGACCACAGAAGGATCCCTTAGTTTGTTTGTCAGATCTGTTGGAAGAATTTTTGAGTCGAACAATTCTCTAAGTGCGTGAGTTCCTCCACAAATCAACAGTCTTGTCAGTTTCATGAACTTCGTTTTCTGAGGAGAAGCCTCCAATCCTTCGCCTAAACGAATAGCAACATTCCCAGCGGCCATATTTGTGTTCAGTCACAGATCAGCACAATATTAATGTCTATGTATCAAGAATAATGGATTGTAATCCATAGACACTAAAACGGATTCAGGGATTGTTATTTTTCTGAGAAATGATAAACTCATGAATATTTATGAGTTCTAGGAAATCCCGGTCACTGGGGACTGGGATGTAGTCGGCTCCAGTCTCATTCTATTATTATTGATGGGACCGGGACTGTGTAAATAGATGAAGGTAGTACAGCTAGATGTGGTGGAGGGGGGGGGGGTGGGGGGGAGGGGACCTGTTTTTGAAGTCAAGCCCAGTAATCATGAAAATATAATAATATTAAATTAATTTATTATATGATTATCAATGAAATACCTATATTTCTCTATTTCAAAAATTTGATATTTTCACATGACTGTGAAGATATCATCACTATGGCAACAAACTTCTTACAGCAGAAAAAAACTCCAAAAATCTTTCTTTTCTTTTTCATTGATAATTATATAATAAACAGAATATATATTACATGGGCACTTGGAGATACAAATTTTATCTTCTCGTGTTGAAAATCTCTAACTTGTTCACTGTGCTCACTCGTGAGAGATCATTTCAACACTCGAAGATAAAATTTGTATCTCCGCCCGCCCATGTAATATCCTCTATATAATTATTATATTAGTCAAAGCAGCACATACTATCCCTGTCTCTGCTGTTAACAGTTTAAACAGTGAAACTGAAAATTTGTATTAATAATTTACTCTTCTATAAACAGTATTTACACAGTATTAACTAATAACAATAAATCAATATTATCAAGTTATTTCAATATTAGAATATTATCTATTAACAATATTAAATAAAAAGTTATAGTGATGTAATTGTGTTTGTACAAGAATATTTGCCATCACTATAATAGTTAACCAAGCAACGAAAACACCTAACAAAAAGTTATTTATTTTAAACTAAAATCACTTGTTTTTGAACTACTACAGATTCACTACTAGTTATCAATGTTTTCTTATACATAATGGCTCACAATGTATATAGTAGTTTTTTCTTTAAGTATTAAACCTTCAAAGTAATTCATTTTGTCAATTGTTTTTGAAAAACTATTGCACTACTAGTTATCAATGTTTTCTTATACACAATGGCTCACAATGTAGTTTATCTTTTAAGTATTTAACCTTCAAACTCCACAAAAAGTTTATAATAACTGTGCTTTCTTCACAGAATGTTCATCAATAATGTTATGTGGAAAGTTGAAGAAATGAATACAGAACTTACCTGATGTTGTGGTGGGTATATCTTGAAAAAGGCAAATTTTGTGGCAGTTTATTGCTTTGAAAAGTAAAAATGTTTTAAGGGTTGGGGTCTGGAATCCAAGATGTGTAATCTGGAATCCAAGATGTGTAATCTGGAATCAAAGATGTGTAATCTGGAATCCAAGATGTGTAATCTGGAATCCAAGATGTGTAATCTGGAATCCAAGATGTGTAATCTGGAATCCAAGATGTGTAATCTGGAATCCAAGATGTGTAATCTGGAATCCAAGTTGTGCAATCTGGAATCCAAGATGTGTAATCTGGAATTCAAGATGTGTAATCTGGAATCCAAGATGTGTAATCTGGAATCCAAGATGTGTAATCTGGAATCCAGGAAAATTAATCTGGAATCTGGAATACCAGTTATTTTAAGTTTTCCACACAAAACAATAACAATAGTAATGTAACTGGCATCGTTTTACTTAAAGTTTTTTAACTTTTATCGCCGTATTTTAGTTATCAGAACCACCGGTCATTAGCTACAAAACTAATATTGAATCATCTAGTGTTTTTTAGTTTTTCCTTTTTCTTTGGCATCTTTGCCTTCAATGATCCCTTCTGTTTGAAGCAACGTCTTTGCACACTCATTAATGTGCTGGAATCTCTCAGCTCCTAGTTTAATATTCCCACGCCAACGAGTGACAATAACAATAACATTGCTGGCGTTTGATGTTTGCAGTAAATAAAGAAGCCTTCCTCCTGCTGCACTCTCACCATCATCATCATAATCCTCTATATACACGTTCTTTTCTGCATTAAAAATCCTATACGCCCAGATATTATAAGTTGCTTTTGCAACTTTACGATCTTCTTTGAGTTTGGCCAAGACTTGTTCGACTTGGTGTTTAGATGTGATGACGGCAAGGTGGGCTTGGAATGTGCTCTTGCGGTCTGTTATCATTCCTGCCCCATGTGATATTTCAGGGCAGGTGGATTCTACGCGTTCATCCTCGGCGTCTTCTTGACCATCCTCTTCTTCAGCTGATTCTGCTTCACTCGTGTCTTCATCTTGAGGCACTGAAACATAACCGACAGAGAAAGACTGATTGAAAGTGATAGTTATAAATTGCAGCAATATTACACTCGACTCCCTCTCTCACCTCTGGGATCTCAGGTTTGATTCCTGGACAAGGAATGAACACATTAAACTCCAATTCAATTGTGAGTTAGCCGTGTCCTGACTTAGGGGGAAAATACTATTGTTGTGCCTCCTGTCAAGGCTGCCATCACGTGATGGTGCAAAGCCTCTATTGAATTTTTTTTTTCCTGACTTACATTTACTTTTCTTCTCCCTTTCTGTGATGGCCTTCGTTTCCACAAATTCCCTAAGTATTTCAACCCATGCATCCAGTATTCCTATACCATTGCCTTTATTTTCTTTCAACTTCTTGCCGAATCTTTCATTCACCTCTGCTACTTCATCCTCCGTCATCCATGTTGAATACAGATCAAATACAGGAGGTTTTTCTGGGTACTTGTCAGGGAGAGAAAAGCGAATCGATGCTGAGTAATCCTGATCTGTATCTACAGCCCAGATTTCGTATTTTAGACCTGTTTCATCGACAATCTCCTTGGTGCATCGCTTAAAAAGCTCCTCATAGAACGAGGCAATGGATTCGATTTCTTGGCTATGTTTATTTACGTTGTCTTTCGGATCGTCTCCTTCGTCAGACATCTTGTATAATAGTCTAGTAATCTCTAGTAATACAGTTAGTAATAGTATTCTTAAATACGAGTTTAAAACCTCGTAAAGCTTTATTTCTGAGAAAATGACGTCATCGTGTACTTCCAGGAAAAACCCATTCTCGTTCCCAGACCCTTCTCATTAGGCAAGGGAAAAAGGAAACCCAACTGACCGGAACCCAAATCTTGCAGATAGTCGATCATAAATTTATGTCTCTGAAAGTTTGAAAAAGAAAAATCAAGATATAAGGACTGCCTTAAAGCCAAAAAGGTTTTGAATTATCAATCCGTTTGGACCTGTTATGGCAAATGTTTTATAAAGAATCTTGCGGCCAGGTCGTCAGAGCGCATGCTCTATCTCGGGATCGCTGACAATAAAATGCTGGCTCAACCTTTCTAACGGCTTGTTTACGACTTCTATTTGCAAAAGTTTATATGTTCGACAAATGAAAATAGGATTTGATTCAAGATTCGAAGATATATAACCGTTGTAGTCGATTTGGCTTGCTTGGTTTCCGTTGGTATGTTTGTTTATCCTATTAACCGATCAGAGTTCGTTGCTATGTTATTATCAACAACCCAGGGCCTACGATTTTTCGTTAGAAAGATGAGAAGGCTCTGGGTACGAGAATGGGAAAACTTACTTCACATCAGTAGTGAGAGACTGGAATCTAGTCAAACCCACATCTTCTCGGCCAATACTCCAGTTTCGCATTCGATGCAAACCGCTGTTTTTGAAGACCACAGACTCATTTGCACAGGCTTAGCCTCGTTTATAAGTCATATATTCAAATACACCATTAAAAGTCCGTGGGATTGGTATTATTACAGGAATTTTCTATATGAGGGGTGCACTATTTTTAATCTCCTCCCCCTGCCCCCTCCTCTACCCCGCATCCATTTTTAGTGTCGGTCGTCACGCAAAAATAGCTGCGGGATCGCGTTGTTTGTGCTTGAGTTTGTGGACGTCCCAGCTCACCTGGAGGGGGATGGGCTTCGTTTTAAAAGGAAATGTGCGTTAGCTGACTAGCTTCGTAGAGCTTCGTAGAGCCGTGATTTTATTGACGCGGGTATATCTAAAATCATTTTTTAAATGTAGTTAACTTTGCGTGTCCTTGTTGCTTTATAGTGTCTCAATTGTGGCGAGTACCTACGACGCGCTTAGCCTTTTTTCCTTCCATGCGCCATACATCCTTTTGGTCATTTTGTATACCATATAAAGCTGCATCTACACGAGCAATTTTTCCTTGACAAGTATCCTCGACAATTTTTATTGCTCGCTAAGAAGATTAGCAAGTTTTCCTTGACAATTTTTTACTGACAAGGTTTCCTTGCTCGTGTAGATGAAGAACAAGTTTTCCTTGAACATTTTCGATCAGTAAAGTAACAGGCTGAGAACTAATCTCATTATTATTCCTTGCTACATTTTCCTTGTTGTCCGTCTACACGAGCAAATTTCATCCTTGACAAAGAAAAGCTAGCATGCTAATATTCCTCCATCTACACGAACAATTTTTCCTTGTCAAGGAAAATGTTTCAAGGAAAAATTGCTCGTATAGATGGGGCCTAAGGCACTAAGCTTTTTCTTTGGCTTCCTGTGTTTCATCTCTTCCGTGTGGTCATTGAATGCAGGTTTGCCGGTCTCAACAACTGATTTTGTTCGCGACAGCCGGGCCTGCGTTGTGCAGGATTTTTTATGTAATGATTTAAATACTTTAAGGTGACTGGGTACTTTTGGAAAAAAAAACTTTTTTTAAACTACGATATTTTAAAGTGAAATTTAATGCTGATTCCGAATATGAAAAGAAAACGAGGAGTCCCGAGCTCGTTTTCGAGATAATCAGCATTTAATGGATGCCTACGAGCGAGTTTTGAAGCAAAAAAGCGTCACAGGAAATGATCAAGAAAAAAATTACGACTCATAAGATAATAGTTCTTTGCAGACTATATCATGCACAAATGCCAGCTAGTGAATCATTCTACAATACCACATGGATATTTTATTTTAGTATGAAATAGAAAATTAATAGAGTCCCGTGCAAAATTTTAGGGTTTTGCGCTGTTGAAGTTCAAAACGTGTATGGTTCCTCAATAAAAGTTCGCATTTTATTCAGCGGTTTTTGTGCGCGCGCACATCGTGGGCTCAAATCGAGCGTTCAAAAGTAGGCTTTTAAGATAGGACCTTAAAATACAACAGAAGGAAAGCACCGCTAGTTGATTTAGAATTATACATAAGTAGAATTATAATAGAATTATACATAAGATATCACTAGTTTAGATGATGCTTCTTGCCTTATTTGTGCCAACTGGCAGAATATTCAATATAGTTATCATAAACGTATTTTAGCCTTAATATGTTAAGTATACATTAACGAAGCACCAGCTTCAATAGTTAATCTGTTTACTAGAAAAGTTACTACTAGACCTACACGTACAACTGATCAATTCAATATTATGTGTCCCAGGTCTGAATTTGGGTTGCAGTTCTTACATACAAGCACCTATCATTTTGAAATTTTACCTACATACTGTATGAAAAATGATGTATATTTCATTGAAATCGGAGTTACCATAGCAACGAAAGAGCCATGCCAAGTCGGAGTATATGTTTTTTTTTCTTTTGAAAACGAGTGAAATTGATATGCAGGAATCATGAAGAGCCTCAAGATTCTAGACTCTATAAACAATATATATTCTAGATTCTTGAACGGAGATACAAAGAAGATATTGAACTTTGGTTTATATATATATATATTATTTATGAACTTTGTTAAAGCAAAAAGGGTATTAGAAATCTTCAAGAATGTATTTGCATTTTTAAAAACTCGAAATCTTTATTCTTGTAAATTCTAGTGCACAATAGATTTCTACACAATAAAAGGGGCTTAGTAAGCTACACCCTTTTTCTGTTAACAAATCTCATGGTGATATGGAGCACGCTTTTGTCTAGAATTTTCGCCCTATATCATGGTCAAAATATTAGCTAACTGTAATGTTTTTATACACACAGGTTGGTGAGAATATAGCGATCACGAAATGTCGGAAGGCGCGACCTGATATCCAAGTCTTTCTCCATGCGGGGCGCAGTTCGCTACTAACTTGGTTTAACTCTGGTAAGTAGACGCAATATTGAGACTCGCATTGCAATCGAACATGCAATAATAAGTTGCTTTGAAAGTAAATCGCTGGTCTTCAATCGCATCAACCTTAACGTCAATATGTATATATATCAGAGTGCTTCGAAAAAACTTCAATCTGCAGGAAAGCAAGGGTGGCGTAGCGGTGAGAGCGCTGGCCTTTATACATGCGCGATAATGACTTCTCAATTTGTGTCATTCAGTGATTATTTGATAAAGCCTTTCCTTTAGCTTACTGAGGTCTAAGCCTTAGCGATGTCCCAAAATGGATACCCGGAAGTGAAACGCATTCTGCTGCGTTGTTCCAGGATCTTCTTGTATCAAACTATGTAAATGCGACACTCACTTATATTTCTTGTCATGACGCAAATGAAATCCGTGTTTAGTTAACCTTTCATAAATGTCAATAATGAACTTTGGTCATTTGTAGCAATATCTACTAGCTAATCCTTCTTTATTGGTTTTCTTCCTCAAACTGTTGGCGATCCAAAGTAATCTAGCTCGATTTTGTATAAATCAACATATTTAGAAAGTTTAATTAGCCTAGTATACCATCTGTGTAGACGCCTTTCACGTGACGTCAAAGCAGCTCAATTTGGAGGACAAAACAAAAGAATTTCAATCTTCTGAAAATTGGAAACCTATATTGTTTTGTCCTCTAAATTGAGCTGCGTTCCGACGTGCTGCAAGGGGTCTATAGTGGCTTACGTAGTCTGTTATCCTGCCAACCAATAATAAATATGACAACTTCCTATATTCACCGCCAAATTTCGGTTTAATCCGTTCTGTGAAATATTGACTATATGGAGAAAGAGTTGTAATTGAGGATTTGGAAAAGTTAAATAGTGTAATGTTATTAGTTGTTTGATCGTGCATGACCGGGGGTCACTGGGTGATTTCAGTAAAAACTCCGCTTGTCAGAAGTAAATACTGAAAGAGTCACTAGTACTCGGCAAAGACAGATTCGAATGGAGGCGTGATGAGTTAGTTCAGTGCTGACTATGGCAGCCAACGATTCGAGTTTTCAAAATGCCTTGGGATACTCTCCTGCGCAGGCAAGATTTTCGAAGCTTACGAAACTCCTGATAGGTGGAGGAACAACTGTTTTTCGAGAACTATTCGACCATATTTACCCTCCAGAAACCTTGGTAGAGAAGTTAAGGGATACGGATGGAGACGAATACAAAATATTACAGAGAATGCGACGCAACAATATACTAGTTAGGAGACAGTGGGAACTACTTTTTCCTACGACCGGCCCTGGCAGTGTAACTTCCAAATTATTCGACATTACGCTTCTCTATAAACTGTTCGCAGATTTTTGCGATCTTTTTCTAGAGACAAATCGTTTGCCCAAGATATTTTCTGAAGAACTGTTAGCAAACTTGAAAAGAATGAAAGACTATCGTAATGAAGTATATGCTCATGTCAACATAATGGAAATTAGCGAAGAGGAGTTTGAAAAATTGTGGAAAGAAATTAAAGATGTTTTATTGGAAATCGTAAAGTGCTACGATCCCGAGATTACTTCGGAGTATGAAAGAGCCATCGACAACCTATACGAGGCGCCTATCAAGGGATATCCGGGTGAGTGTATTCCAATTAATTATTTCAGTAAATATACAACTATGATAACTACCTCTTTTATCAATTACATATTGAGATATTTATATCTATCATTTTCAGATGTTGTTGTACGATGTAGTATAAGAGTGGTAGCTACGAAAAAAACCATCGAAGGGAGCGAATCCTTCATGAAACGTCTCTTCAAAGACAAAAGTAACTTGACGAAAGTACTGGATCTTCAAAATGTTTTCCCCGAGGGTGTCGTACTGGTCGATGTAAAGGGTCGAACTTCAACTGACTTAGTCCTATGGGCAGTTGAATTGTTTCCACTTGATGAATTTTGGGAAAGGTAAATAAATGTACCTATCTGTTAAAGTGCACCTAACCCCTGATACAATACTTTCTGCATCAATTCTACATGAAGTGACTAGTTGGATGGTAAAATATTTCTTCATTTGAGTGTTGCGTCTTTAAGATATGAAGGTTTATACTTTAATATGTTAATGACCGTGACGTCACCCCAGGCTTTTGAGTTTATTTGTTTTACATATAATACTAAACACTGGCCATTATGAGACACCAAAATTTACTGTAAACATTGTGGAAACCAGGAGTATAATGATGATGCTTTTTAAATACTTTTTCTGTGAACCTGTTAAAGTTTGTATATTAAATGAAGCCTGGGGTGACGTCACGGTCATTTACATATCGTAAGTATAAACCTTCATAACTTAAAGACGCAACACTCAAATGAAGAAATATTTGACCATTCAACTAGTCACTTCATGTAGAATCGATGCAGAAAGTATTGTATCAGGGGTTAGGTGCACTTTAATAGTTAATGTGGTGCAAAAGAATGGTCGATTTGTGCATTTTTGGTTAAAGGCACCAAACTTGGCATTTCAGCTAAGAGCCCACCTCGATTTCATTCAGGGGGAGGTAAATTTGGTACTCAGGGGGAAGGGGGAAGACAAAAATGTTTACTAAGTTTTAAACTTTATTATATCTTATCAAATCAGCACTAAACTTGAGATATTCAGAACTTAAAATATATAAGCTTTTTTTTAAAATGTAATTCTGGTAAGTTTAGTGCTAATTTGATAAGATGATAACAAAATTTAAAAAATTGCAAGCATTTTTGCCCTCCCCCTCCCCCTGAGTACCAAATTTGCCTCCCCCTGGTATTTTTCATTAGTTCTTCTCGAACGGTGGTATTTCCCATACAAAATGGATAAATCAGCCATCAAAACTAATTCTTTCGATTTTGGACTCCATTTTCTCGTATATGCCTGGTTACCAAGCCTTCGATTGATATGATGTCGTTCGAACATCGGGGGGAAAATCCCGACAGTTCGGACTCTTTTGAAAACAGTTGTAATGCTTATACAAAATAAATATTTTTTTTGTTTTAGATATGAAAAGGATGAGCTGAAGGAAGCGCTTAAGAAAATATTTACGAAAAGAGTCCAGAAAATGGCTAAAGATGAAAATTTAGAACTAGTCTCTTTCGATGTCACTGTCGAAAAAAGGGATTATGAAGAAGCGCGAAATTATCTGCTTTCCACCTCATTTTCAGGTAAGCATTAACCAATCTCTCAACATTTATGATTAATACGAATCCACATATCCACCCGCCTACTCGCCACTGACATTCAACCACTTTTATAACATATTGCGATTTTGATCCGCCAATATAAACGTATAAAATCGAAATATCTTTTGTATCGCGATTCTCCCGATCAAACTTATAGGAGAATCGCGATACACCTACTTAGTATCTTCTTACTATTTCTGCTTGCTTGGATACACTTTTATACATGTGTGTATGTATGTCTAATTCAATTTTAAAACATCGCTGAATTGTTTTAATTATTTTAATTGTTTACCAACAAACTTCACTGTAGGCTCTCTAAGGATTAAGGGATATATGTCCAAGTCGTAGAATTTTCAAGCATACAGCGAGTTTCTTATTGTAATAATGCCACAGTGAAATAAGTTTCATGATTCCGCTCTCATGCAAAGCTTTAGGTTTTAGGCTTTTTTAGCGACAGCTATTTCAAAAAAGGTTGTTGAAGGTTTTGTTACATGTTGCATATTGCATACCAAGACCGAAATGCAGTATGGGTGATGGTAATTTAAGTACCCAAAGGTCACAACAATGTTTTCTTCTGTGCAAACATAATTTACATGTGAACATAATACAATTCAAGCTTGGTAAGCAACATGCAACATGCAACATGCAACATGCAACATGCAACATGCAACATGCAACATGCAACATGCAACATGCAACATGCAACATGCAACATGCAACATGCAACATGCAACATGCAACATCATACATGCAACATGCAACATGCAACATGCAACATGCAACATACAACATGCAACATGCAACACGCAACACGCAACACGCAACACGCAACATGCACCATGCAACATGCAACATGCAACACGCAACACGCAACATGCAACAGGCAACATGCAACATGCAACATGCAACATGCATCCAAGGAACAAGGAATCTCATGATGTATCTGCATATGAGGAGCAAATTGATTTATGGCAAAAATCTACCACAGAGCATGGAGAGATTTGTTTGGGAGAAGAGCCAGCTGAGTTGATCGCCTTCCCCGAAAGGAATTATGGGTCACTATTTTTGGTTAGCATTTTTCGAGCATTTTCCAAGTATATAAATGTAGAATTTTTTCGTTGATTGAATTATGATTCCGCCATGAGTTCGACTAGCGTTTAGGATTAATTTAAAGAAGGAAGAAACTCGTATTTCATAAATTCTCTTGGCAGAATAATGGGAAATGCTCATCAAAATACGATGACGAATCCTCAATTCTGATTGGTTGACCTTGAGTTTGTTCTGAATGTCAACTCAGCTGGAGGGAGTGAATGCAATGACTCGAAGATAGTGTTGGCTGGGAACTGAGATATAGCTTTGTCACAACACCTCCCATCCCATTCATCCAGGATTTGCTATATATTTAACAATAAACCTTTTTACCGATACGGCGGCCATCTTGAATTCTATTCTTTTAAGTAAGACATTATGGGATGCTGAGGGAGCAATTATTGGAAAATTTATAGTATGCACAGCTGTCAGGGTGTCGTTTTATATAATCTAACATTATCCAATGAGAAACACATCTAAAAACCAATTGAATTTGCTGGTAGTTGGAGCAATATGTGAAACACGAAAGCGTAAAATTATTTGAGAAAGTAACCCCGTTGGCCACTCTATGCTTTATAAATATTTCCACGTTTCCACGTTTGCCCCTGCTAGCATCCCATAATCCAAGATGGCTGCTTATCAGTGAGAAAGGTTTTTTAGACCTCTCGCCCTCATGGTCTACGGTCTATGCGCTGCTTTCTTACGACCCATAAAGCATTTCGATTTGGCTCATTTGCATCAAATTTGAGGGACACTTTGCATAAACACAGTAGTTTTCATGTGCAGTGAAGGATAACAAGCTATTGTATTTATGAAATGTGCCTCTCAAAGTCGAGAATAAGAAACCAGTGAATCGACTCGTAGACCATGGGGGTAACTGGTCTAATTGTTTTAACAAGTTAGCCGCGAGTTAGCCGCCATTGTTTTGACTTTCAATACCAGTACCTTCCGCTACTAATGGTCTAGGATTTGTGATAGACCATTAGGACTTTCTTCGTATTTAAAAAATATCCTAAAAAATATCCTATTGAAGTACAATGCACTGCGCACCGAAAACATTCCAATCCACCATTTTTTCGGCAAAATGGCAGTTTTGTAGGTGAAGTTTGGGAATCCAGTTCCATCGGTCTTGTTATTCAAGCTAGAAGTGTTAGAACCATCAAGATATAATGATAAGAAGTAATTTTATGCTTTTCGTGAGATATCGTGAATGTACGCAATGAATCTTAGGTAAATTTCGCATGTAAACAATGATCTAGGCGCGCAGTGCATTGTACTCGAATAGGATTCTTTGAAGCTAATAAAAAGACATTTCGTTAAAATTAATGCTTAACAATAGTCTCAGTTTTTATGTATCTCTTAAACACATCTAGGAGAGAAACTGTCCAAAATTTGGAGAATTGACAACTGCGTCTCGGACGAAGAAGCCTCTGTTGAAGAAAAGACGACATCACCGATTATTGCAGCTGATCCAATTTATCTAACATCAGTATCAGAAGAGCCGAAGCCAGTGCAGCCAGATGATGAATCTTTAAAGATTAAACATGGAAAGCCTTTAGAAGATCGTGGAAGTAAATACCAAGCTTACCTTATTGAAATCCATAATCGAAAAGATATGTCCAAGGCGCTGCGTCAGCTAGGCCTAGGGGACAACACAGATTCTACTAAACCGAAATTGCAGATGTGGGGTTGCAGGATTAACAGAAGTGGGAAAAAGTCTTGCATCGAAAAGTACGGCAATGGCAGTGAATTCAAAGGCGGACAAAGAATCCTGGAAATTTTGAGAGAGCATAATGTGGAGAATGCGATGGTTGTTGTAACGTGTTCTCAAGGAGGAATTCCCCTAGGAAAAGATCGATTTAAAAACTACAGAAGTTGCATAGAAAATTTAGTTCGTGAACATATCAAAGAGGGTGAAAGTCGTAGTGGAAAACATGGTGGCACCAAGGGGGGTACTAGTAGAGTAAGTAAAAGAAGTGTGGCAAAGTCAGGGCCAAGCAAGATAAAAGGGAAGAAAAATGAAAGAAAAACAGCATCAAAGAAGAAAGATAAGTAAACAATCATACATGAGAGCTTGGACTTTCCTGAGAAACAACTGCTTAAAGGATGATCCACCTCCTCCATCCCTTCCTCCCTATACACAGAATAGTCCCCTTCACAGTTCCCTTCGCCATCTTGAAAGGTAGCCTTGCCATTGCATCGAAGCGAGACGAACGGTGAGCTTGCAATGATAGAGACCTTTTTTTAATACCTTGGACATTCATTCACATGTCTGATGCATCAACAACACGAGATAAATACAGGGTGTGCTAGTCATAGCAAGGGGTTACTCATCTCCGGTCTAGGGCCCGACTAACCTCTCCCTTAGGCTTCGTTCGAGCTGATAAATCAATACATCTAAGTTTCTGTGACGGCTATTATGCCAAAAAAAAATTTATTATATGTCTTTTAGAAAAAGAAAAGGGATAAGGCTGTACATGAGCTTGCTTAAACTACAAATTCAAAGTTATATCTGATTTTTCCTGGTTGAAACGTTGTTGGGCTCCCTGTGGTATCATCTGCACTTTTGGTATAATTCTCAGGAGATTGAAATTCTTTAGTTTTGTCCTCCAAATTAAGCTGCTTCGATCACATCCAAGGGGTCTTAACCATGGCATTGACTTTTATAGTCCTGCGATGGAAATCTTCTACCACATAACAGCGAGATGACCCTAACTTTCAGAGAGATTTTTTCGCAAATTAAAGAGGGGGAAATCAGCCACCTGGGATAAGCGCGACTCTCAGCAGATCAGAAAAAAGACAAGGCTGCTACCTTCACGATTTTTTATTTAACTGGTGATACCCCAAAGCTTTCATTTGTGTAACTTTTGCTTCAAACTTGTGACAAAATCCTCTGGAACTAGAGTAATGCCACTTGGAGGTAACATATTTACGAAAATGTCAGTTTTTCTGCTGATCAAAATATCACCTCTCCCAAAGTACAAGGCGATATTTCTCTAAACCGCATTCTTTAAATTTTGGTCGCATGTGATATTTTGTTCCTTGGCCCAAAAAGAGCGTGTTTACAAAATATTGAGCTTCAAAAAGTATAGCTGTCCTTACGACGAGAGGCTAAAAGCGGTTTTACTGCTCGGTCGAGACGCTGGGGTATCATGAACTACAGACCACTGAATGATATCAAGTTGAGGCGGAAGTTGCTTAATCATATCAAAACAAGAAATTTCTAGCCCTAGATTGCCTTAATGAAGTTTGCTTTTTACTGATTTCGATATTCTTGCTTTTCTTATGCGTGCCTTGGTACAAATAGACTAGTGGTATATTGCAAATCCTGATTGGCTAGGATAATATAGATATATTAGTGATAATATAACACCATGGATTAATACAGAAACCAAATCTAAACACGACATTTGTCTAAGGTGACGAAGTAGTTTTTTCCGACTTCGAGATTTATTTTTCTACTTCAAAAATTCTTCATCGCAACTTTCTAATTCCCTTGTTACTTGAGAGTCATTCTATGGCATTACTTCTGCTAAATAACTAAGTTTTAGAACTTTTTTATTGTTCTTGAAGTGGTTGGAAAGACGACACGAGAGCGAGCACGTACATCAAGAAAGCTAAAGGCGCCTGGCCTTGACTTTCCGGAAAAGATAGTTTTTACGTTTCCTCTTCTCACAATGAGCTCACATGACCTCAGGCTTGAAGATCTTTAAATTGAATTTCAACTTTCAAATCCAATTGTTATGAGCAGAAGAATTGAGATCCGTAGATGAATTGTGTTGCGCCGGAAACGTTCCAAGTAATGGATTATTTTGTGAGCATTAAACAAGGTATATTTTTGACCTCACGAACAATGCCTCGCTTCCATGTGTTACGGAGTTCTGATTTCATAGATAAATACTGACGAATACTGAATCATTAGGATATTGTAACAAAGTTCCCAGCGCACTGACACTATATTCACAGCCCAGCACTTCGAATTGAGATACATATAAACCTCATCAGACGATCCAATAGTCAGTGTGTTAGCAATAGATGTACTGATCTAGCATGCCATCACGCCCCCATACACTCCTCCAGTATGATCAGCATTTCGAGAAGCACCAAGCATAAGTCAAGAACACGTATCCCAGATTGAATTTATGCGGTATAAAAGAGAGCTTAGGAATATTTGGTGCTAAAGGATCAAGAATGCTTCAACTGCTAGTGGTTTTGAGTTGGCTTCTCTTCTCCTATGCAGGTAAGTTGAACTCTTGTCGCAAAAAAAGTATATATTATTCCAGTATCAATAACCAGAGTCGATGATACACTCTACAATAGTTAATTAACCGCGATTGCAAATTGAAGATATTTTTGAATCAATCCTTGCTGCATTAGTAGCGATAGAGAATACTGCAGCATATATCAAAGCATCGTGCAAAAAGATCTGAGCTCAGTTTTCTCTACAATTTTTTTGTGAATTGCGCGATATTGCTGAACATAAAAATCAATGCATTTTGTTGCACAGCAAAATCGACAATCGCGTTGCTTGCGCGAGAAACATTGAAGCACATATCAGAAACGTGAATATCAGTTTTGATCTGATTTATTCAGATCAAGCGCGTCACACTGAGCTTTAAAACTCCATATCGACCTCCATATATACTTCAAACTTGTAATCCACGCAGATCTATTTCTTATCCCAGACCACATAATATCGTACACTCGCTCTGAACAAAGATTTGATTGCAGGAAACACTACATTTTACTCGATTCCGCTTAGAAAATTTCGGAAATAGTAATTTGACCCAGTAATTACGGTATAACAACTCACCTTTGTAGAAGAATTGTAAATTTTATTCAGGGTTTATCTTAGAAAGTTGAGGCATGTTAGCTCTGATTTGCGCGCATTGCTTGATGGCAGAATCTTGACGCAGACGTTAAAAATTACACTTTAATCAAATTTATTGTAGAGCTTGTTTCGAGACAGCGCATTTACAAATGTAATACTTGCGCGATAAACCGAGTAAAATTACGGAATTAGCTAAATATTTGGGCGAGGCAATTGACAGATAGGATCGCTGCGCGCAACACGTAGGCGTTGATTACCGTTATCTTTGACTTTTAACTCGAGGGTAGTAAAAATAGGATTGTAGAAAATTCCAAACACTGAACCAAAAATATAAAGAATGGTGCGCAAATAAACGCTTTTTTTTCTGGCCAGTTTTGCTGTGTTTTCTAATTTCAAGAGCTTCAAGCGTAGTTTTACATTCTTGATCGTGTTAAAGGAAAAAGGAACTTGAAAATGCAAAAAGAATGATATTTTTGGCATTGTCTCTGAATCAAAGCTGAAGCCTAGTTGAAACGTAGATCTTTTCCTAGCCGAACCTAGTAACATCAAAGAAGACCGCGTTAGTGTCCATTGTTTTTAATACGTTCGGTTCATGTGAAGTTCGACGTTTGAGCTAGACCTTAGTTCCACACTGACGTACTTGTAGGCATGGAGCTTGGCAACTGCCCCATTACCTTAGGTGATTCTCCGTTTGCCACACACTTTGGGGAATAATATGGCAATAATCTTTACAGTTGGAAATAAAGAATGTATTGTCTCTATCTTTTTATAGATGTCTCAGCGCATGATTATTCAACATGACAGGTCAATGCTGTATTCAAACCACGATACCTCGAGGACAGCTTGACACCCCAGTACCTTAACTGCAGTGTTAAACAAGGAAAAATAGCCTCCAAGATCACATGGAAGGTACAGGATCAAGTCTTGAAACAAGAATCAGGACCAGTTAAATGGCTGGGGTTAGACTTCCGGACTCCTGTGGGACGTGTGGAGGACTTGCGCTGTGAAGTGTTGGTGGAAAATACAAAGCACTCTTGTGGGCTCGCGCAGGCAGGTAATGAATCATGAAAAGTAATTGAGATGATTTACAAATATTTTACTGTTGACGTTGACACTCCATCGTATCACGTCCCAAGATAAAGCTATACGTAAGTAGATCTTTTGGTGCACCGTGCCGTGCCACAGGGACTCCATAACCTTATTTTTCCTGATGAATCTTTAATGAGGGAGAATAAGTTCTAATTTTCCATCATTAGTATTCATCAGGCATGGTCCTTCATATGGGAAGTTTTTGGGCTAATTTTCTGACGGTATTCAAGTACTCCCTGAAGCAAACCCACAAAGTATAACCCCTTCCAATTTAGTTCGTTCAATTTAGAGGACAAAACAATAGGTTCCAATTCTCAGGAGATTGAAATTCTTTTGTTTTGTCCTCCAAATTGAGCTGCTTTGACGTCACGTGCAAGAGGTGTATACGTGGGCAAAGCTTTGACCATGCCACAGTTATCCCAAAACTTGTTTTCGTTAGCTTTAATCTTTAATCGATATTCAGTATAACTATGTTAGAAGTCGTATATTGAAGGCGCAATTTCTTTTTATTCAGACCCTCCTCGCATCACGTCCACAAGACAAGAGTATGAAGCATACGTGGGCACGAGTCTTGTCATACCTTGTCGTGCAACAGGTAGCCCACAACCTGAAATTACCTGGATAAAAAGAACCGAATCACTCGCCTCACAAGACATATTGGCTATCTTTCAAGATGGCGCAGGGAACTACGAAGGGGACGTCAAAGCAGTTCAATTTGGAGGACAAAACAAAGGAATTTCAATCTCCTGAGAATTGGAAACCTATTGCTTTGTCCTCTAAATTGAGCTGCATTCCCACGTGCTGCAAGGGATTATTAGTGAGTAACAGTCAAAGTAAAACAAAAGAAAACAATGGATATATTGTACTAAACATGTACTTTTCCCTTTTTTATTTAATGTTCATAGACTACACATTTCGTCGTCCTCCTCGAGTAGTTCCCCTCCACCACGTGATCACTGTTCCTAAAGGTTCCAGAGCTGTACTGGTCTGCTCAGCTAAGTACACCCCTTGGCGCTACACGGCTCTGTCCTGGGACCACCGTGGTATCAGGATAAAAAACACTGCCAGATACCACATGAAATCACGGTACTCAGAAAGGATTGTTAAAAAAAGTACAAGGACCAAATGGTGGATATGGAACTCATTATTAGTCACGTGACCTCTAAAGATGTCGGGATGTATACGTGTGGCGTGGTTACTCATGTGGGACGTCATAAAAATCACGTGGAGCTAAGGATCAAAGGTGGTTATTAGTTTGTTATATATGTTATCCATCCATCCATCCATCCATCCATCCATCCATCCATCCATCCATCCATTCATCCATTTCGTTTATTTCATCTGTATAAACACAAAACTAAAAAACTTTATTCATTATTACAGAGTAAACCCACAAGAACCAGTCTTACTAAGAGAAGACAATCTTAAAAGTGTGAAGTACTGCAGAGTACTAACTTCCACTCACACACCTTCTTGCTTTTCCATTAAGATTTCAGCATATCAGTTTTGTTGCATGTAATGGTTCAGTTTCTCATTATATTCTTCCCATATTATCTTCACTCTTTTATCAAGTGAAGCTAAATTTGTAAGTCTCAAAGTTTCCACTGAGTGTTCATGCTTGAGTGTTTCAACTTATTTTCAAAAATAACTTTTTACATATATTCGAAGATGTGTTACAATTTCTTTAATTTTATAAATAGTTATACTCATTGTAGTGTGATGATGGGAAATATTTCTCAATGAAATAATTTAAGAATAAAAATATTTTTTGTGTACATCGCGAATTTGCCTGATAAAATACGAGTTTTCTTACTAAAAAGATTAGAAACGTTTCCGTGGCAATCTATCGCTCGCTACATTCTTTAGAATTATAAAGTAACTGTTATAAATATCGCTTTCTGATTGGTTTTGTGCGCGTGCTTTATGAGAACACACAGCACGCGCGCGTACTTTCTATTTCATAAATATAATAAGCTTAACTTATATAGCTTTGCAGTTTGCAAGGGTTACTAGAATTACACACAATAATCTTCATCTAGGCTCTTCTAGATCGAATTAGAATTTAGAAGTTGATTTTTGCGATGATGATGATGATGATGATGATGGTGATGATGATGATGGCGATGATGATGATGGTGATGATGATGATGATGGTAATGATGATGATGGTAATGATGATGATGGTGATGAAGATGATGATGATGGTGATGATGAGGATGATGATGATGATGATGAAGAAGATGATGATAATGATGATGATGATGATTCTTTTGCGTAATATGTAGTGTTTGTTGTACTACACATATCTTAACAGCAGGTATTAATGAATTTTCTGTAACGCTTAGTGACTTAGATCTCCCTAAGCTGCACATTGAGATTTGGTCTTCAACAAAATCGAAAAATCTGAGCGTGCGAGAAAAAATCAGCGTATTTAAGATGCGAAAAAACGAGCAATAATATTGTGCAACTGAGTTGCGCGGCCTGTTTCTATTCTCTGCAACATAACATTTGTTTCACGCGGGTTGTTAATACGAGCAACATTCACTCTGCAACTTGCAGCACAACAATGTTTCGCGACAATGAAGTTGCGCGATTTTCTTGCTGGTACCACCGCACATTTAAAGGTTAAAAAAGTTGTTTCCAACTTTCATCACCAACATTAAGATTATACTGAGGCGCCAGAAAACTATTTTTCGGCGCTTTTTGAATCGTCGTCTTCAGCTCTGACTTGGGTTATCAACAGAAGAAAAACAACACGCACCGCGGAAAACATTTAGATTATTATCCAGATACATTCTTGACCTTCAACGGCTGAAAAACACTCATAAAGCTAGAAGATCACAAGTAGTAAAGTAAGCCGTCTTTGTTTTCTGTCGTCGGCATTTCGTGCACAGTTTTATTGACAGAAAGGAATTGTTTACGTAAAGACCTTTGACTTGAAATGTTCGTGAAAAAAATCAACGTGTACATACGAGTTACATCGTGTTATTCTCACTATCAATTTTTGTTCTGAACTAGAAATTTTTACCGTCAAAACTGAGATATTCGCGTGATGAAAAAAAAATTAATTTTGCTTTTTCAAATTGCTTTTGATGAAGAAACATATCCTAGTCTACAACTCTAGTTTGCTAACGGGTAACGTGCGTGCAGAGGGGGTAAAGGGGTAGCAGAACTGAGCGCGGGTTCCTTGATTACTTCCTTCATAACAGGAAGACCTCAACAACAACGACAATCTATTTCCTAAATCAATAGCTCATGGGATTTTAATATCCTGAACACTGCAGAAACTGCCGAAAGATGCCACGATTTTCTTCGCGCTTCCAACACAAGTTTTGTTTTTATTCTGTTCTTTTAGCGCTTCCCTCTCACCAAGGCGACCCGAGTTCGAGCTCCGCTGGGCTCGGTGTCGTATGTGAGTAGAGTTGTTTGTTGATTCTCTCCTGTGCTTCGAGGGTTTCTGCAGGTTCTACGGTTTTTCCTCCCTCCTCAAAAATCAACTTCTAAATTCCAATTGGAATGCAGTGGAAGAAGAGCCACTCTAGATCTGTGGATTCCACTGTTAATTCGCATTTTTTATTTATTTTATTATTGTTGCGCTTTAGTTGGCATTAAGCAAAAGAGAAATCTCCTTAGAATATCGGTCAACACTATCTTAAGATAAAAAAACATTTGCGTTTAAGGTTTCTCTGCAGCATCTTGAACGCGCGATTATACCACCAGACCAGATCAAATATACCGCGCATCGCTAATTTTCACTACAACAAAATCTAACATTGCGTCCCCAGAGCAAGAAAAAAGCTCCAGCGTGTGACGCCGGGTGTTTGGGACAGAGATTCTCATATCACATATCAAGAAAGGCTTTCTCTGCTCGAGGCGAAGAAGCGGCCAGCAACATCATCTTACTCTTTACATCATTGCCGCATCTGATAGAGCGCGCAAATTATATCAGCATCCTGTTAATAATGATTTCAATTCATTAACGAGCGCGCGCATGTCGCGACCTTGCAGTTACTCCGTCCACCACCTTCGAAAATTATCTTTTCCGCGTTAGCACTGACAGAGAGACAGAGAGAGAGTTGTACTATGCTATTGTCATGACGACCGCTCGCTCAAACACAGACTTGATCTTGACCACGTCAACAGATCACAGTAATGTTATATTAGCATTCTATATTTGGGATAGTCTGTGTGTAGAGCCAGAAATAGCTCGATAGTTGGTGTGGTCTGTGTACAGATCATCTTTATAACCGTAGCTCGCACTTGCAAGTTTTTTTCCCAACGGGGCACGGAGACAGCAAGCCGTCTGCGCGCAGGTTGTCTGTGATAGTATTTTATCTACCGCTGTTTTTATTATACAAGTTCTTGCTGTTTTTCTTATGTCAAACATCGAATCTTTTATTTTTGCACTTTCATCCACAACTTTCAATCAGTTGAGTTTGTTTGATGTGTTGTTCTCTCCCTTGCCACGAGGGTTTTTCTCCAGGTTCTCTGGTTTTCCTCCCTCCATAAAAATCAACATGTGAGTTGAGTTTGTTTGATGTGTTGTTCTCTCCCTTGCCACGAGGGTTTTTTCTCCAGGTTCTCTGGTTTTCCTCCCTCCATAAAAACCAACATGTGAGTTGAGGTAGTTTGATGTGTTGTTCTCTCCCTTTCCACGAGGGTTTTTCTCCAGGTTCTCTGGTTATCCTCCCTCCATAAAAATCGACTCTCGTATGTATTGTAAATATGAAATCACCACAGATCAAATCTAAAAAAAAAAAATTCTTTTCCAAAGACTAGCCTCTTGTACAAACTTTATTTCAGAATAATTGATCTATCACTGAACATGGGTCCATATTTCAAGACTTTTACTTAACTAACGTCTTAACAAACGTCTTAAATACTATAATAGCAACAAATATATAAGTTATACTGTTGAATACCTGTAATACAGCCTAGATATGTTATTGTATTATTGTATTATTATAATTTAACTTTTATTGTAGGTCATGCTATAAATTTTTACTTAAATATCAGTAGAGTTGATAACTTACAGACTTAAATCGAAAAATTTTCCACGTTCTGAAAATATTTGTTTAAATAAGTGCACAATACTGGTTTGAAAGAAGCGCTTTTACCTCAAGTTTGCTTAGATTATCTTTGTGTATAATTTGTGTAAGTAATCGGCTATAAATTTCAAATCATGAATATCTCTCTCTCTTTGAAATTTATTGGAAAAATACTTTTAAAAGTTCGAGCTGTAGTTCTTCAAATTAGGTCTCAAATCTTAACACGAAACATCAATAAACCTACACAATACGAGTAAAGCCGTATCACATATGTGTAACCTTAGCAACGCGCGCTTAAGTTTCCTATTGGTTGTCATGGATATCTGTCCGTTAGTACCGGTGGCCAGGTATTTGTTGGTTGCTATGGATTGAAGAGTAACGCAATCATCACAACCTGGGGTAAACGTTGATTTGACGATAAATTTGTGATTGTCTGTTATCGATGAGCCAGGTTTCTAAAGAGAGAAGAAATATGTTTATGAGTTTATAATATTTAAATGATAGAAAATCGCTTTTTGCGTGATTCACGAGTCACGCGCATGATATGTCACGGTGTCACGCGTGACGCTCTTAAGATTTCTTCCACTCCTTGTACTCACCTCAAGAACAAGCTGATTTCCTGTGCTCTTTGCTGTTAAATAATATTTAGTGTTGTGTACCCATCGGAACGTTGCTGTGAGTCCTCGGTTTGCCGTCACAGAATAAGTAACTTTGAAATCTGTGGTTTCATAGTAAAGATTACAAGATCACTTTTTTAAATTTGAACTGTATGAAAATACATAGAAACACTTCATAATGCAAAGGAAATCCAGAGACGAGAGAAGATGATAAAAGAGCAGAGCAGAGCAGAGCAGAGCAGAGCAGAGCAGAGCAGAGCAGAGCAGAGCAGAGCAGAGCAGAGGAAAGAAAAGAGAAGAAATTCTACGATTACTAAAAGGCTCCGACACACGGTGCAACATTCATTGCATGCCACATCACACTAAAATATAAAAATTTGCCTGAATGCTTGTTTTATTTTGTTTATGTCATTGGTATTATCCTCGTAAATTAATGGGGAAAATCGAGATTTTCTCTGATTTTGCTGCTGAAATAGTACTGTAATCATAATGTTGCAAGGAATGTTGCACCATGTATCTGAGCCTGAAATATCTCCATCAAATCAATTATCAGTACACTTCAACGAGAGTTCCGCCATGAACTTTAAAGGATACCAAAGATTCCTGGTTTTCCTATATATTTAGAGCTTTCGATCGAAATGCGAGATCACTTAGAAGACAAAAGCCTATTGTATAACTAAAAAAGTCCTATAACTTACCGCGATGACTCGAGCTGCAATTCACTATGCAAAGTAAAGAAAAGTATTCTGTATTTCTACAAAAAGAGATGTATTGGCTACAATAGGTAAAACATGTTGGTTTAGCCTGGTTTTGTCTTCTAAAAGACTCTCGTTATAATTTACCGTGATGACTCGAGCTACAATTCACTTTACAAAGTAAAGAAAAGTATTCTGTATTTCTACAAAAAGAGATGTATTGACTACAATATAGGTAAAACATGTTGGTTTAGCCTGGTTTTGTCTTCTAAAAGACTCTCGTTATAATTTACCGTGATGACTCGAGCTACAATTCACTTTACAAAGTAAAGAAAAGTATTCTGTATTTCTACAAAAAGAGATGTATTGGCTACAATAGGTAAAACATGTTGGTTTAGCCTGGTTTTGTCTTCTAAAAGACTCTCGTTATAATTTACCGTGATGACTCGAGCTACAATTCACTTTACAAAGTAAAGAAAAGTATTCTGTATTTCTACAAAAAGAGATGTATTGGCTACAATAGGTAAAACATGTTGGTTTAGCCTGGTTTTGGCTTAAAAGACTCTCGTTATAATTTACCGCGATGACTCAAGCTGCAATTCACTATACAAAGTAAAGAAAAGTATTCTGTATTTTTACAAAAAGAGATGTATTGGCTACAATAGGTAAAACATGTTGGTTTAGCCTGGTTTTGGCTTCTAAAAGACTCGTTATAATTTACCGCGATGACTCGGTAAGCTGCAATATTTGCCTCATTGAATGGGCCAATATCTGTCATCAAAATTTGTGTTCGTTCGGGCAAACCATGCTTTTTAGACGCGTTTATCTTACCCCAAAATAGCCAAATGATTTCTATTCTTTACAAAAGCGGTATCCTTACCTTTATACTTCTTGTTGTTACAGCAATGCCCTTTGTATGACAACCCACTCGGCTCTCCTCGGCTGTTAAGGTCCACCTTAAGCAAATTGCAGTCTGTGAATTGAAATTTCTGTCTGTAAGCTGACCGCAGAGCATAGATATCGCTACCCATGGCTTGCTCGTATCCAAAAAGCACAGAACACAAAAAGAGTCCCTGGAAAAAGAAAACTCACTCAAATTAGCTAAAAATCTCCAACAAATTAAACCTTAGTATTAGGAACGTTAAGATAACGTGTTGACCGACAGCAGAGTGGCCAGACCAGACGGATTGGGTGTGGTGTATATATGCTCTTCTCTCACCACAGGTAGCCCAAGCTATGGTTCTGAATATATATAGAGAGAATGTATGGCAGATCAAAACATTTCTTTAAAATAAAATAAATTTCATATTTTATTGTTTCTTTACCGGTATATCAATGTTTTATTGCATGTTTTGTGGTTTGCTGACGGTTTGGTTGCATTTTAAGGCGATTTTAGGAACTTTTATCTCCTCTCTAAAGACGAAGTCAAGGCACAGGTATCCCAAGCTGGGTTTCTGTGATATCCTATCGAACTTATAAGGCAATGTATGGCGATTTTTAGAAAAAATTAAAAATCAGTAAATCACACAAATAAATGTTCCTACTTGTGTGTCGTGTTTTCCTTTGAGTCTCTGTGAAGTTTCAGGTCATTTGCAGCAATATTGAGCGAGTATTGTGGTGGAGTATCCCTCGTACTTAAAAATTGGGAAGGTAGCACACTTCAGGCCGCTCGAACCCTCGATAAGGGTCAATAATTCGCCTCTAGTTCAGCCAAAATTACACATCACGCGGAAATTCTTTCAAAGAACCTTAGTCCGATATTTGATACAACCACACAATCATACATTGCCTTATAAGTTCGATAGGATATCACAGAAACCCAGCTTGGGATACCTGTGCCTTGACTTCGTCTTTAGAGAGGAGATAAAAGTTCCTAAAATCGCCTTAAAATGCAACCAAACCGTCAGCAAACCACAAAACATGCAATAAAACATTGATATACCGGTAAAGAAACAATAAGATATGAAATTTATTTTATTTTAAAGAAATGTTTTGATCTGCCATACATTCTCTCTATATATATTCAGAACCATAGCTTGGGCTACCTGTGGTGAGAGAAGAGCATATATACACCACACCCAATCCGTCTGGTCTGGCCACTCTGCTGTCGGTCAACACGTTATCTTAACGTTCCTAATACTAAGGTTTAATTTGTTGGAGATTTTTAGCTAATTTGAGTGAGTTTTCTTTTTCCAGGGACTCTTTTTGTGTTCTGTGCTTTTTGGATACGAGCAAGCCATGGGTAGCGATATCTATGCTCTGCGGTCAGCTTACAGACAGAAATTTCAATTCACAGACTGCAATTTGCTTAAGGTGGACCTTAACAGCCGAGGAGAGCCGAGTGGGTTGTCATACAAAGGGCATTGCTGTAACAACAAGAAGTATAAAGGTAAGGATACCGCTTTTGTAAAGAATAGAAATCATTTGGCTATTTTGGGGTAAGATAAACGCGTCTAAAAAGCATGGTTTGCCCGAACGAACACAAATTTTGATGACAGATATTGGCCCATTCAATGAGGCAAATATTGCAGCTTACCGAGTCATCGCGGTAAATTATAACGAGTCTTTTAGAAGCCAAAACCAGGCTAAACCAACATGTTTTACCTATTGTAGCCAATACATCTCTTTTTGTAAAAATACAGAATACTTTTCTTTACTTTGTATAGTGAATTGCAGCTTGAGTCATCGCGGTAAATTATAACGAGAGTCTTTTAAGCCAAAACCAGGCTAAACCAACATGTTTTACCTATTGTAGCCAATACATCTCTTTTTGTAGAAATACAGAATACTTTTCTTTACTTTGTAAAGTGAATTGTAGCTCGAGTCATCACGGTAAATTATAACGAGAGTCTTTTAGAAGACAAAACCAGGCTAAACCAACATGTTTTACCTATTGTAGCCAATACATCTCTTTTTGTAGAAATACAGAATACTTTTCTTTACTTTGTAAAGTGAATTGTAGCTCGAGTCATCACGGTAAATTATAACGAGAGTCTTTTAGAAGACAAAACCAGGCTAAACCAACATGTTTTACCTATATTGTAGTCAATACATCTCTTTTTGTAGAAATACAGAATACTTTTCTTTACTTTGTAAAGTGAATTGTAGCTCGAGTCATCACGGTAAATTATAACGAGAGTCTTTTAGAAGACAAAACCAGGCTAAACCAACATGTTTTACCTATTGTAGCCAATACATCTCTTTTTGTAGAAATACAGAATACTTTTCTTTACTTTGCATAGTGAATTGCAGCTCGAGTCATCGCGGTAAGTTATAGGACTTTTTTAGTTATACAATAGGCTTTTGTCTTCTAAGTGATCTCGCATTTCGATCGAAAGCTCTAAATATATAGGAAAACCAGGAATCTTTGGTATCCTTTAAAGTTCATGGCGGAACTCTCGTTGAAGTGTACTGATAATTGATTTGATGGAGATATTTCAGGCTCAGATACATGGTGCAACATTCCTTGCAACATTATGATTACAGTACTATTTCAGCAGCAAAATCAGAGAAAATCTCGATTTTCCCCATTAATTTACGAGGATAATACCAATGACATAAACAAAATAAAACAAGCATTCAGGCAAATTTTTATATTTTAGTGTGATGTGGCATGCAATGAATGTTGCACCGTGTGTCGGAGCCTTTTAGTAATCGTAGAATTTCTTCTCTTTTCTTTCCTCTGCTCTGCTCTGCTCTGCTCTGCTCTGCTCTGCTCTGCTCTGCTCTGCTCTGCTCTGCTCTGCTCTTTTATCATCTTCTCTCGTCTCTGGATTTCCTTTGCATTATGAAGTGTTTCTATGTATTTTCATACAGTTCAAATTTAAAAAAGTGATCTTGTAATCTTTACTATGAAACCACAGATTTCAAAGTTACTTATTCTGTGACGGCAAACCGAGGACTCACAGCAACGTTCCGATGGGTACACAACACTAAATATTATTTAACAGCAAAGAGCACAGGAAATCAGCTTGTTCTTGAGGTGAGTACAAGGAGTGGAAGAAATCTTAAGAGCGTCACGCGTGACACCGTGACATATCATGCGCGTGACTCGTGAATCACGCAAAAAGCGATTTTCTATCATTTAAATATTATAAACTCATAAACATATTTCTTCTCTCTTTAGAAACCTGGCTCATCGATAACAGACAATCACAAATTTATCGTCAAATCAACGTTTACCCCAGGTTGTGATGATTGCGTTACTCTTCAATCCATAGCAACCAACAAATACCTGGCCACCGGTACTAACGGACAGATATCCATGACAACCAATAGGAAACTTAAGCGCGCGTTGCTAAGGTTACACATATGTGATACGGCTTTACTCGTATTGTGTAGGTTTATTGATGTTTCGTGTTAAGATTTGAGACCTAATTTGAAGAACTACAGCTCGAACTTTTAAAAGTATTTTTCCAATAAATTTCAAAGAGAGAGAGATATTCATGATTTGAAATTTATAGCCGATTACTTACACAAATTATACACAAAGATAATCTAAGCAAACTTGAGGTAAAAGCGCTTCTTTCAAACCAGTATTGTGCACTTATTTAAACAAATATTTTCAGAACGTGGAAAATTTTTCGATTTAAGTCTGTAAGTTATCAACTCTACTGATATTTAAGTAAAAATTTATAGCATGACCTACAATAAAAGTTAAATTATAATAATACAATAATACAATAACATATCTAGGCTGTATTACAGGTATTCAACAGTATAACTTATATATTTGTTGCTATTATAGTATTTAAGACGTTTGTTAAGACGTTAGTTAAGTAAAAGTCTTGAAATATGGACCCATGTTCAGTGATAGATCAATTATTCTGAAATAAAGTTTGTACAAGAGGCTAGTCTTTGGAAAAGAATTTTTTTTTTTTAGATTTGATCTGTGGTGATTTCATATTTACAATACATACGAGAGTCGATTTTTATGGAGGGAGGATAACCAGAGAACCTGGAGAAAAACCCTCGTGGAAAGGGAGAGAACAACACATCAAACTACCTCAACTCACATGTTGGTTTTTATGGAGGGAGGAAAACCAGAGAACCTGGAGAAAAAACCCTCGTGGCAAGGGAGAGAACAACACATCAAACAAACTCAACTCACATGTTGATTTTTATGGAGGGAGGAAAACCAGAGAACCTGGAGAAAAACCCTCGTGGCAAGGGAGAGAACAACACATCAAACAAACTCAACTGATTGAAAGTTGTGGATGAAAGTGCAAAAATAAAAGATTCGATGTTTGACATAAGAAAAACAGCAAGAACTTGTATAATAAAAACAGCGGTAGATAAAATACTATCACAGACAACCTGCGCGCAGACGGCTTGCTGTCTCCGTGCCCCGTTGGGAAAAAAACTTGCAAGTGCGAGCTACGGTTATAAAGATGATCTGTACACAGACCACACCAACTATCGAGCTATTTCTGGCTCTACACACAGACTATCCCAAATATAGAATGCTAATATAACATTACTGTGATCTGTTGACGTGGTCAAGATCAAGTCTGTGTTTGAGCGAGCGGTCGTCATGACAATAGCATAGTACAACTCTCTCTCTGTCTCTCTGTCAGTGCTAACGCGGAAAAGATAATTTTCGAAGGTGGTGGACGGAGTAACTGCAAGGTCGCGACATGCGCGCGCTCGTTAATGAATTGAAATCATTATTAACAGGATGCTGATATAATTTGCGCGCTCTATCAGATGCGGCAATGATGTAAAGAGTAAGATGATGTTGCTGGCCGCTTCTTCGCCTCGAGCAGAGAAAGCCTTTCTTGATATGTGATATGAGAATCTCTGTCCCAAACACCCGGCGTCACACGCTGGAGCTTTTTTCTTGCTCTGGGGACGCAATGTTAGATTTTGTTGTAGTGAAAATTAGCGATGCGCGGTATATTTGATCTGGTCTGGTGGTATAATCGCGCGTTCAAGATGCTGCAGAGAAACCTTAAACGCAAATGTTTTTTTATCTTAAGATAGTGTTGACCGATATTCTAAGGAGATTTCTCTGTCGCTCAATGCCAACTAAAGCGCAACAATAATGAATGAATGAATGAATGAATGAATGAATGAATGAATGAATGAATGAATGAATGAATGAATGAATGAATGAATGAATGAATGAATGAATGAATGAATGAATGAATGAATGAATGAATGAATGAATGAATGAATGAATGAATGAATGAATGAATGAATGAATGAATGAATGAATGAATGAATGAATGAATGAATGAATGAATGAATGAATGAATGAATGAATGAATGAATGAATGAATGAATGAATGAATGAATGAATGAATGAATGAATGAATGAATGAATGAATGAATGAATGAATGAATGAATGAATGAATCACAGGGAGCCCAATTTAGATAAAATTAAAAGGTGAAAATAAAAACGGAAAAAAATCGCGTTTAATTAATTTTTTTAATTCCAGGTCAAGATAATGTCCTCTATAATACGAACGAGCAAAAAAATCCGTAAAAAATGGACTAGAACATTTTTTTTCGCGCGCGCCTTTGTTTTCCAATGTTATTTCCCTATGGTATCCTACGTGTGGATTTCTGTTAATATAATTTAACATGACAATCTTCAGTGGTTAATATGAAGAGTTTTACGTTGTCATATGAACCCTAGGGTTTTTCCGGGTTCTCCGGTTTTTCCTTCCTCAACAAAAATCAACTTCTAAATTCCAATTGGAATGCAGTGGAAGAAGAGCGCCACTCTGTGGATTCCACTGTTAATTGTCATGTATTCTATTTCTTATAGTTAACTCAAAGCGCCTGTCAGATTTCGATCACATCTTCGTAATTGATATATATTTTCAATTTCCTAAAATCCATCGATCCTTTAGTCACGAATCCAATTATTTGTTTTTAAAAATAGCCTATAGTTTTGTCCTTATTTCAGAGGGGGTGGCTTGCTCTAAGCTCTGGAATGCATCACGTTAATACCTCTATAATCGATATTCTTATTCGATTAACCTTTTGATTGCAAGGAAATATCTAGTGGATGATGTTCCTATGATAAAACATCACCTATCTGCAAATTATTAGTAAAATATTCCTCTGAAGCTCTTTTCTCACTTAAGAACGAGTGAATTGGTTTAAAAAGAAAATATTCAATCATTCTAAAAATGGATTAACATCAGAGTTTACATTTTTCATCAGTTATATCGTTTATTCTTTGCCGTTGAAGGCATATTTACCTCGAGAAACCATGAAATAGTTTTATTCTTGCAAAGTTTGTAAAACTAACAAAGCCTGAGATTTCTCGTTCAGTTTTTGAGTCTAACATTTTCATATTTAAAACTTAAGTAAAAGTAAAACTATTGGAGTGGAAAAAGGAAAGAAAAGGAGCGAGTTTTTTTCCCTGAAAACTTTTTACTCATTTTCTTGTTTTGGATTATTATGATTTTTGCTTTTCATGTTTTCTGTTAACAAGAAGCCATCAGTACTAAAATATTTTCTCTTGAGAGTCATAGCCATAGCGCCTAGAGACCAAGTACAGCTTTCTTTCTTCCTGCTTCTGTTAGAATCGGAAGTTTTTCAATCCTTTGGTAATTTAATTCCTTATTGACCCCAGATGAAATGGGCTGGAAGGTACACGGATATTTGACGGGCGGTCGGTCAAATGGTCACTTTCAAATATGCTTCCGTGACGTTGATATGAGGGCGACTGTCTCAGAAAAAAGATCCCAAGAGAGATGATCCTAAGTCTTAACTCTCTTTTTGAGCACGTAGAAGAAAAAATATCGAGTTTATTGCATCGTCAACGGGAGTCAAATCTTGAAATAACATTGCTTGCGATAAACAGGAAGTTGACTCAGTTTCCGGTTGTTTACCGGAAGTATTCACGTAGTCGCTTGCGGATTTACTTCCGCTAAACTAAGGTATGGCCATAAGCAACTAAGTTCTGTGCTGAAGATTTCTAAAACATTTTAAAATTTAAACTGCAAAGACAGTCTTTTCCTTATCAAGACAGAAGGAATGTTCCCAAAATTTCTTTTTGAAAAGGTGAACCTACTCCATGGTAACCAGTCATCCAATCAGATGGAGTTTTGCAAAATAACGCCCGGTTACGAAGTCAACAGTCGCTTCCGGTGTCCGTGTCCAACAACAACTGCTAACGAACGATCGAGAGGAAAATATGTAGCAGAAAATCGCTAAATATCTAGGGTTTCGTGAGGTCTAACTCGGAATTCATGAAAATATTGCTGGTTTCTGGACAGAAGGATCATTAATCTGTGGTGCTGAGGGGGTTTTGGAAGCAAAGGATGGATTAAACATGATTTTCTAGGCCATCGAAGAATGACACCAAATACCTTTAACAATAACATAGGACCAAGGTATGTTCAAATTTATTTCAACAAAAAATACATTGAAAGGAAGGAAGGAAGGAAGGAGGGAAGGAAGGAAAGAAGGAAGGAAGGAAGAAAGAAAGAAAGAAAGAAAGAAAGAAAGAAAGAAAGAAAGAAAGAAAGAAAGAAAGAAAGAAAGAAAGAAAGAAAGAAAGAAAGAAAGAAAGAAAGAAAGAAAGAAAGAAAGAAAGAAAGAAAGAAAGAAAGAAAGAAAGAAAGAAAGAAAGAAAGAAAGAAAGAAAGAAAGAAAGAAAGAAAGAAAGAAAGAAAGAAAGAAAGAAAGAAAGAAAGAAAGAAAGAAAGAAAGAAAGAAAGAAAGAAAGGAAAGGAAAGAAGGAGGGAAGGGAGAAAGAAAGGAAGAAAGAAAGAAAGACAGAAAAAATGAAAGGAAGGAAGGAAGGAAGGAAGGAAGAGAGGAAGGAAGGTAGGAAGGAAGGAAGGAAGGAAGGAAGGAAGGAAGGAAGGAAGGAAGGAAGGAAGGAACGAAGGAAGGAAGGAAGGAAGGAAGGAAGGAAGGAAGGAAGTTTCATCTTGATTTATTTCTCTCACCTTGGCTGTGTTTACATGAAAGCAAGGTGATGCTATTGCTAGGACTGACTGTTTTGTTCTGGTTGTCCACGGGGGAAAGATAAAAAGGACTTTCCCTTGCACTAGGGTCACATTAACTTCACGTACATAAGGCTCGGTTTATTCTCATTATTCTCCTTGATGCTACTCAATTTTGATCCAATAATTCATCTTGTTTCTTTCTTCCCTTCCTTTGTATGGAATATATCCAACTTTAACTATAGAATACTGATAGAAATATTGTTTATTTACTCTTTATACTGTCCACATATTAACATGACATGCGATTGTCACTTAATTATTATTAGTATCAACATGCTGACATTGATATACATTGATTGATATAATAACATTATTTAATCAAGAATAACCCATTGTACGACGACTATTGTATCCACTAGCAACTGTATCATACATTTTAGGCAGCTCCATGATAGCAGATAGATATCTTTATAGAACACTTGCTCTGTTTGAGTGGTGGTAGATTCCTATACGAATACAGAAACCCTTTGAGTTACAATGCAATTTTCCCCCTATATTCCAACTCCTTCCTTCCTACTTCACCTCTGGAGCCAGTTGTACGAAGCCTGGATAAAGTTATCCAACGGATAAAAGTTATCCAGTGTATAGAATTTGTGTTTTTTTATCCACTGGATAAGGATTTATCTGGTGGATAGCGCTATCCAGGTTTCTTACAACTGGCTCCTGGATAAAACGTACATTATCTCTGTGCGTAAAACAAGATTTCTAAAGGAAGACAAGAGGTTGAGAATGACTCTGCTATCTCACTCACACCCTACTGCCTGGAGTGTACATTGTTTGGGAAGAGTTTTAAGAAATCTTTGTAAAATTATTTCAAAATCTCAAGATATATTGTTGCACTTGCACTTTGATTGTGCATGCAACCAAATAATTGTGCAATATTGAGTAGCATAATATGCACCTTTTTCTATTAAAAATAACCCACTTTCGATATTCTGGTTGAGTGACCATGCACAAAGCAACTCAATTAAGAGGAGGCTCTGTGGAACTAATTAAAAATTAATAACATATTCCTTTAATACCCCAGAGCCTCGTCTTGAATTGCTTTGTGCATGATCACTCCACCAAAATATCGAAAATGGGCTATTTTTTTGTTTTAAAAAACCCTGATCTTGTTATGGTGCATTTTTTGATGTGTTCTTTATTCTCTTTTATAGTGATGAGCAAGCACCAACCATCCCATCCAACCAGAAGGTATGCCCCTCTCTGAAATAAACAAACACAAAGCATTCAGTCGAGGCTGCAAGGTTCAAATTTGAATAATCCTTTGAAAGTACCTTGAAGCCTCGATTGAATGCTTTGTGTTTGACCAGTGAACCGATGTATTGAAAAGGGTGAATACCAAATGTTTTTGGGAGAACAAAACTCTTTTCTTTACCTGTTGCTTACTTTTGATGTTTTAAATCTGTTAGTTTAATTCTTCAATCGTTCTGTAGAGTTAATAAGACAGCATGGTTAATTATTAAGGGTGGCGTAGTGGTAGTACACTTGCCTCTCACCTCTGGGGTCTTGGGTTGGATTCCTGGACTCAACATCACATAGATAAGGGAATCAAGGGTGGTGTAGTGGTAGTACACTTGCCTCTCACCTCTGGGGTCTTGGGTTGGATTCCTGGACTCAACATCACATACATTAGGGAATCAAGGGTGTTGTAGTGGTAGTACACTTGCCTCTCACCTCTGGGGTCTTGGGTTTGATTCCTGGACTCAACATCACATACATTAGGGAATCAAGGGTGGTGTAGTGGTAGTACTTACACTTGCCTCTCACCTCTGGGGTCTTGGGTTTGATTCCTGGACTCAACATCACATACATTAGGGAATCAAGGGTGGTGTAGTGGTAGTACACTTGCCTCTCACCTCTTGGGTCTTGGGTTTGATTCCTGGACTCAACATCACATACATTAGGGAATCAAGGGTGGTGTAGTGGTAGTACACTTGCCTCTCACCTCTGGGATCTTGGGTTTGATTCCTGGACTCAACATCACATACATTAGGGAATCAAGGATGGTGTAGTGGTAGTACACTTGCCTCTCACCTCTGGGGTCTTGGGTTTGATTCCTTGACTCAACATCACATACATTAGGGAATCAAGGATGGTGTAGTGGTAGTACACTTGCCTCTCACCTCTGGGGTCTTGGTGTTTATTCCTTGACTCAACATCACATACATTAGGGAATCAAGGGTGGTGTAGTGGTAGTACACTTGCCTCTCACCTCTGGGGTCTTGGGTTTGATTCCTTGACTCAACATCACATACATTAGGGAATCAAGGGTGGTGTAGTGGTAGTACACTTGCCTCTCACCCCTGGGGTCTTGGGTTTGATTCCTGGACTCAACACCACATACATTACAGAGTCAAACTTGCCTCTCACCTCTTGGGTCTTGGGTTTGATTCCTGGACTCAACACCACATACATTAGGGAATCAAGGATGGTGTAGTGGTAGTACACTTGCCTCTCACCTCTGGGATCTTGGGTTTGATTCCTGGACTCAACACCACATACATTACGGAGTCAAACTTGCCTCTCACCTCTTGGGTCTTGGGTTTGATTCCTGGACTCAACACCACATACATTAGGGAATCAAGGATGGTGTAGTGGTAGTACACTTGCCTCTCACCTCTGGGGTCTTGGGTTTGATTCCTGGACTCAACATCACATACATTAGGGAATCAAGGATGGTGTAGTGGTAGTACACTTGCCTCTCACCTCTTGGGTCTTGGGTTTGATTCCTGGACTCAACATCACATACATTAGGGAATCAAGGATGGTGTAGTGGTAGTACACTTGCTTCTCACCTCTGGGGTCTTGGGTTTGATTCCTTGACTCAACATCACATACATTAGGGAATCAAGGGTGAGGTAGTGGTAGTGCACTTGCCTCTCGCCTCTGGGATCTTGGGTTTGATTCCTGGACTCAACACCACATACATTAGGGACTCAAGGGTGGCATAGTGGTAGTACTTACACTTGCCTTTCACCTCTTGGGTCTTGGGTCTTGGGTTGGATTCCTGGACTCAACATCACATACATTAGGGAATCAAGGGTGGTGTAGTGGTAGTACACTTGTCTCTCACCTCTTGGGTCTTGGGTTTGATTCCTTGACTCAACATCACATACATTAGGGAATCAAGGGTGGTGTAGTGGTAGTACACTTGCCTCTCACCTCTGGGCTCTTGGGTTTGATTCCTTGACTCAACATCACATACATTAGGGAATCAAGGGTGGTGTAGTGGTAGTACACTTGACTCTCACCTCTGGAATTTTGGGTTTGATTCCTGGACTCAACACCACTTTGATTACGGAATCAAGGGTGGTGTAGTGCTCCGACTTTGATCAGCCCAGAGGTTTTTTCAGGGTTCAATCTGTGAGTTAGCCATGCTACGACTTTGATCAGCCCAGAGGTTGTTTCATAGTTCTTTAAGCTGCAGAAATACAAGCACAAAATCGTGTAACTTTTGGCACAACATTGTTGTGTCGGAAACTGCAAAGTGAATGTTGCTCGTATTACCAGCCCGCGCGGAACAAATTTGGTTGCGCGACTTTGTTACAGAAGTAGAACCTCTTTCTACTGTCTGTAAAGGCGCAGATACACGAGCAACAAAATCGTGTGACTTGTCGCGCAACATCATTACGTTGCAAGTTGCAGAGTGCCCCGCGTGCAACAAATTTTGTTTGTTACCGAGAGTAGCTACAGAGAGTAGAAAGATCTACTTCTGCAACAAAGTCGCGCAACAAAATCTATTGCGCGCGGGTTGGTAATACGTTTGTCACGTGCGCACGTAACAAACGTTGATTTGCAGGCCACATTTGAAAGAACAAGAAAGATAAGATGCAAGCTGCTTGTCATGCAACTTGTTGCGCAGCATTGTAGACTTGCTCCAAGTCTACCTCTATGAGACTCACAGATTCACGAGCGAAGCAAATGAATCAACATGATTTCAAGAAGCAACCACAACTTGCAACATCGATTTTTGTTGCGTGACAAGTTGCGCGCGGGGTGATAATACGGTCAACATCGCTCTGCAATTTACAACACAACAGGTTGCACGCTCTTTTTCTCTTTCCCTTTCATCTATTCGTTTTTGATGATGATGACAGTATTAATTTATGATTCACATTTTTTTGTATGGTTATAGATACCCTTGGTTTTTGGTTGTGCTGTGGAAGTTCACTTGAAGACTAGTCGTGCTTCCCGAGTGAGTGACCCTGCCACCAATGATGTCTGCCTGTCAAGTATGAGGATAAGAGAGTTAGGGAAAATGATGACATTCACAGGTTGGAAAGATTTAAGATAGTAAGATAATCTAACACTAATAGAGAAACTGAATAAGATTTTATCGTTGTATGCCTCCCTTCTGTAACTAATTTGAAGGATACGACAAACTGGAAAGGTAACAGTGATCCAGACAAACTTTACTCCCATGTGATGCGGGCGAGTCTGGGATTCGAACCCCATAGGTGAGAGGCGAGTGCACTACCACTACCTTTGATCTCACATGTTTCACTTGCTGCTGCAGTAATATTTAGTACCCATTTCCTCAGGATAACAAGAGAAATTCAATAGAATAGAAAATAATCTTTTTTCACTTCCTCGTGAAAAGCTGCATTTGCTTTCAGTTTGTGCGCGCGGTCAAGACTGAACACGAAGGAAGGCAAATGCACCTGATATGAGATTGCGCGTCTGCGTCTTACATTGGCGAGACAATCAAAAAATGTTTGTGTCGTTTTTTTTTTCAGCGTCGCAGATGGTTTACAATCGTCATGAAAAAACTATTTGCGCGTAAATTTAATATCGATAACCATGCACATTTACTTTGGTATAAGTGCACGATTACACCTACAAGGCTCGCTTTCTCTATTACAGTATAGTCTATCTATGTATCATCTTCGTTTAACCTGAGGAAGGATGTGATGTGTGCTGAAGGACCCTTCTGTTCCTGTCATCTTCTACTATGGCAAAGAAAGCATAACTTGAATAAAACAATAACATATACCATGATGTTTTTCTAGTGTCTTTTGGGGTGGGACAATTCAGTTATATCAGTTTTGTATTCATGTATTTTTTTTTCCATACCAACACCCCCTCCAACTGCCTCCTATTCTACGCCCCAACTTCCCCGACCAACTAAAACGGGGAAAAGTGTACGGTGTATGAAACAAATTGGAAAAGACTTCATCAGGTTTGTATGCACTCTTTATTTTAAAGGCTAAAGACCCCCTTGCAAGTGACGTTAAAGCAGCTCAATAATTTCAATCTCGTGAGAATTTGAAGCTACTGTTTTTGTACTCCAAATTGAGCTGCATTCCGACGTGCTGCAAAGGATTCATATGGTATTTCTTAGCTAAATCAATGGCACAATGAATGAAAACAAAAGTGTTTGGCATTTACGCCATAAAGAAAACAAACCTCCATCAAACAAAAGGCTTATCTTATTGAAGTCCATTTGTGCAAAATTCGCAACTATTTTGGTCTCAAGGGAAGCGCAAACGAACGCGTTGTTTGTCTAATACGTTGAAGATTTGAGTCTAAACAGCTTTAACGCGCAGAGGAAACTAAACGACTCGCTGTTTTCTAGTTTGTACAAGACATGAAAAAAGGTAATGTGGATTCTAAACTTTATTTGTGTAGATGAATGACGTAGTCTTGAATTTACGGAGATTGCTCTAATTGTATATCACTACTTGTCAGTTCTAAGTGATTATTACATCTATGAATGTATTGTTTTACGGCTTTAGAAAATTTTTCCTTGTTATGAATTGTTGAAAAAACTTTTTTTGGCGAAAAGGCTATCACGGCTATGACAGTGGTGGGCTTCCTGTGTTATTTAGTCGGCTGGACGGCAAGCCACAGGAATCCCAAAAAAGTACATATTATACCCTGGTTTTTTAGCTATTTTTGTAAGTATTCAGAACGTTCTTTCGACCATCATATAAAGTGTTTAAAAATCTATTATATATGTCAGTTTCATTTCAAAAAACGATAAAAAAAGACACGAAAAGAGGAAAATGCTGAAAACACTACACCGCTGACCAATCCTTAATTTCATCAAAACTCACCACCCCTATAAAATCTTTAATATAATTTTAATCAAGAAACTAATTTCAGAACCATGTTGCCACGGTCCTTAGCTTTCTAACGAGTGGTATTTTGTTTGGAAAAGCTTAATATTTCGATTTGCGAAAATTTGGACCAACTCAAAAAACGCTTATTTCGGGTACATAACTTCAAGCGGCTTGTTTTCTATGAAATAAGGACAAATATTAAAATATTTTGACGCACAGATTTAAAGCTCATTTAGTACTTTCTACACAACGTAAAATATTTTTGATTCATGCTTTTTTTCTATTTTTATTACGCGTTTTTTTGACGGTGGAGGCGTTTGGGTTACCTGTGGTGAGGTTTTTGTTAAGGTAGCAGTTTATAATCTCAGTTTTCGTAGTGGAACTGAACGAAATGTGCAAGTATTTTCAAATATTCATAGATAACAACCAAAAATCTTTCCAAATCAAGGATTTTCTGTTGAGACAGATGTCTCAAAGTTAATCATGATTTTTCGCTCCTCACCACATCGATCACAAGGGTATACCTGAGACACGTCTTGAAAGCTTTTCCAAAGATTGTGACTTTTAATGAGAAAGAAATTGTATTTGAAGAGCATTTTAAACGATGGATTCTCATGAATGAGAAAATTGCATAACATTTTTCCACCCTCTCCCCTCCCCTCCCACGATATTAAAGGACTTGTCCCTCATCAAAAAAACGGGTTTTTTTTAATGAATTGATTTTTATGTTTTCAAGGTCCATTTTGAAAAACTGTTGAAAGAAGATGTTTGCTAATTAGCAGCTCGTACCATCTACTTTTTTAATGCCCACTGCTGCCTATTTTTAAGGTAAGATATTGACTAAAAATTAGATAATCATTTCTTAGGACTTTACTTTGCTTTCATAAATCTCCGTAAAAATGTGTAGGTTTCGAGAAAGTATAAATTATGCTATGAAATTACCTATGGTTTCAAAACTGTTGCGTTCGTGTTAAAGAATTTGAAATAAACAAGGTCACTATTATCGAGCCATAAAATTGTGAAAGTTTGACATACCTGTGGTAAGAGTTAAATTTTCGGCTAAAACTAAACTTAATTTTTCTTTTCAAAAAATAGCTGTAACAGGAAGATTATTGCTCATTAACTGTAAATAAGCTGTAATATATGAATTTTTTGCATAATTTCACTCCTAAAATTATGATCATGAACTGTTACCTTCCAAAAATGTTACCACAGGAAGCCCAAACAGTTCCACCCTTCAAAAAACGCTTAATAAAAAATGAAAAAAAGCTTTGTTTTAAAATGTTTTAACTTCAAGAGAAAGTACTAAATGAGCTTTAAATCTGTGCGTCAAAATATTTTGACATTTTTGTTTATTTCATAGAAAACAAGCCGCTTGAAGTTATGTACCCGAAATAAGCGTTTTTCGAGTTGGCCCAAATTTTCGTAAATCGAAATATTGAGTTTTTCCAAACAAAATATAGCTCGTTGGAAAGCTAAGAACCAAGTTAACATGGTTCTGAAATTAATTTCTTGATTAGAAATATATTAAAGATTTGATAGGGGTAGTAAGTTTTGACGAAAATAGGGATTGGTCAGCGGTATAGTGTTTTCAGCATTTTCCTTTTTTTCGAGCACTTTTTTAATTTGTTTCCAAACGAAATTAATATAAATGATAGATCTTTAGAGGTGCTATATGTAAGCGTTAAAATAGTTTCTAAATTCTCTTAGGAACGAGGAGAAAAAAGAGTTTAAAATACATGTTGTTTGGGTTTCCTGTGTATTGCTGTGACACGCACGAATACCACAGGAAGCCAACCACCCCTCTTTTCAATAAAATAATTTTGTCACTTTTAAATCCCAATTAAGAATTATTTTTTGTTTTCTTCTCGTGACTTAATTTTCTCTAGGGACTCTGCGTCTTCGAACTGTTTGAGTCCGCCATTTTGAAGACTTGTTGAATCAAGAAACGAGAAAGAAAGCTGAATAAGTCAAGAAACAAGTTGTATGAAGCCCCGTGGATGTCTGGAAGAAAGGTAAATTGGATTATAGACTTTATTGAACATCTGAGAGGACAGGAAAACTAAGAAAATCGAGTGAAATGTCATCGTTTTCAGTTAAGATCGGTAGTGTCTGTATATTTAACCACTTAATATAGTCTATTTTCTATCTATCCCTCCCTGAAGTTCTTGGCTGTTTAGCAAATGCGCAACTTATTTCATTCTTGCTATATTTGGTTGTCTAATTTGTTTCGTTAATAAGGCTTAAACATGTAAGGCTTATTTTCGATTTAGAACTATGCGCATAATTAACAAGTGGCAAAGCCGAGACTCCTTTAGTCTTACATATCATCTCTCTGCTAGCCGTAAAATCCATCTTTAGTAGGCATTTTTATTATATAAAATAAGGAAATTTAAGTATTTATGAAGGCGCATCATGCGCGCACATTTCCATTTGTCATGAGCAATTGTGAAAACGTTAATATTTCACTCGCAGTTTTATCATATTTGCGCTGTTTGCTATTTTATTTTATTTGTCAAAGCTAAACCTTCTGATATTTTTGTTTTGTTTACAGAAGCAAGTTAGCAAAGGTAACCCATAGAGCAAGAACTGTCCCGTGATATATTAGCGAGGAACAGACTAAACAAGGTTAACAATTTTCTGTTCTTTGTAACTTTTTTGTTTCCTAAATGCTGTGTATTTTGAAATGTAGTTGTATTTTGAAATAAATGATTTTAACTTATGTTGTCTGGTTTAATACTTCGTTTCATACCCCTTTTCAAAATCGCACTTTTTTCCCGCCAAAAAACTTAGAAATTTTTTGAGCTCTTCACTTCTTGATTTTCCTTGGCCTCTTTTCAACCGCAGAAGTTTTCCCGCCAAAAAACTTAAAATATTTTCGGACCTCTTGGGAGTCTAAGCCACGCCTAGGGCTCTTACACCTCATGATCACTTGATCATTTATCAATATTTTTCTTGGCACCTCTACCCTCCCATCTAATCCCCTTCTTTTGTTCTGCTCATTATCCCACTGTTTCGCTCAGACAATAAATAAACCATTAATTATTCATAAGAATTTTTATTAGGTCATTAATATGCCAACCAGTACAAGCGTTATGTTTTAAGGAATATTAATACCTTTACCCTCAACAAACACATCGACAGTCTACAGCACAGATCACCGGACTACAGAGCCAAAGGTAAGTTGAAGGTTAGGGTTCAAATCCAGGTAAGCTCAAGGTTTTCTGATGAAAAATTGGACAAGCAAGAAAACAGCCACCTACAAGCCAGGATCAAGGAAAGTCAGGTAACCATAGACAAGGTAAGGAGAATTGGCTCACAGATTGGCAAGGAAACTCAGAAATTGGCTATTAAAAAAAATTCAAATTGGCAATTAAAAAATAAAAAAAATTCAAATTGGCAATTAAAAAAATTAAAAATTGTGAAAAAAAAGTAAAAAATCCCTAAAATTTTGAAAAAATGTATACTAAGTCTTTTTGTAATTTTTTTTGCCCCTAGGGTAATTAGACGAAGGTCCCGGAGATCAAATGTTCAAACCTACCCTCCCCTTAAGAAAAAGTGCCCCCCAACAAAGTGTTGAGGGGTACCCTTAAGGGTTTTGAATAGGATGAACTGAAGACCTCCAGGACAGTCCATTTGATTGTGATTCTAAAGACATAGGTATTGTTGAGTAAAAGACTAGTACAAAATACTTAAACAAGGCATAAAACTAGAGTTGTCCTTCAAAACAATGATAGAAAATGTTTCCAAAACTAGTGTGCAAGTGTTAGAATGAGGTTTCCTTCATGGTAAATATCTTCAACATCACCCGTATTAGAAATTTTTTTCAGATTGTGTAGGAATTTAATTCTGGATAGCTTTCGTTATGGACAACACCAGTTGTATGCCTTATTTAACATCATCAGATAGGACTGGTTAAGACATTGGACTTTGCACGCGTTGCATCCAATTTGGTTGGAAATAAATTAGCCTCATTAGATCAGCTTTGAATTGTAAAGAATTAATTTTTGAAGTGCAAAGTTCAGTATTTTAACAGCATGATCCATACTGGTACTAGCAGAAGTAGAGCAATTTATGGAGGAGTATGATAAACCATGGCACATGACAAAGCGCTGATATAGTCCCAGTAACAGGGTGGCACAGGAGGACTATTGATCACAAATCATGGACAATTTTTTCATAAATTCACAAATCATGAAATATGATTAATGAATAACCTTGATACAAGGATTTAGTGTGTATTACGAATTCTCATGAATCGCGGTCTTCCTCATTTTCACACATCACAGGGGATTGATATTCATGAATCACAGACCTTTTTTGAATTTCACAAATCACGGCCCAAAAGAAGGCCAAATTATGTGTCATGCAAAACCCCTGTGCCAACCTTTCGTAAGAGTAATAAAAGCTGATAAATAATTTGTTCCAGCAGGGCATGTATGTACCATGGTTATCACAATTCTACATAAACTATTCTACATTACAGCAAGAATGACAAATGGTATTATCTAATCCAATCACTTAAGATAACATTGATCTTGTATTGATCATGCAGGGAGTGATTGCTCAGTCTCCCAAGCCAGAGGCTCATAATTATGCATTCAAGATACCAGACTGAATTGGAATTAAGACCAGAATGACACAATGAGAATTTTAAGTTCACTCAAAATCAATCAGATGTTGAAAGATGCCAATCAATCAGATGTTGAAAGATGCCAATCAATCAGATGTTGAAAGATGCCAATCAATCAGATGTTGAAAGATGCCAATCAATCAGATGTTGAAAGATGCCAATCAATCAGATGTTGAAAGATGCCAATCAATCAGATGTTGAAAGATGCCAATCAAATATTTCTCTGAAAGTATCCAGTGGATGCCAATTTTTCTTGCTACATTTTGGAATACCATTTATCACACTTGCGTACTTTTACTCAACCAAGACCTATGTCAGACTATGATATGAACACACCAAGCCCTATGGAGTACCATTACCAAAATGCCATGAATTAAAACTCAGAAAAGTTTTTGAATTTTTTTTACAGGTTGAATGAAATCACAACCAAATTAAGTGTAATTTCGACGGGTATATCAGATAAAGAAACAGTGCACTAAGATACCACATCAATCCTGCTAAACAGAAATGTGTAAATAGCCAATCAAATAACCAGATGTTACTAGCTATTTAGTTGATTTAGATTTAGATTTAGGAGTTGAATTAGGCAAATTTAGATAACAGCCAAAGTTGGCATAAACCAGACTGATAAAAAAGAATAGGCATTGCTTATTATAGGATTGATGTGATAGAGCCAAAATATACATTCAAAGATGTAAACAGTCGAATTATGTGCACAGACCCCCTACCTGACCATTGGTGTGTTCAATCACAGTCACTAATGTTAAAATTTCACCACTTTAAGAGCACATAAAATAGTTTCTTTAGAAACATTTCATGTTGAATAATGCACAAACATGAAAAGTTAATAGCAACAGATTGATCAAGATAGGCCTAGAGGTCTGTTTTGATAGTATGTCTTGGTACCTTCGCAGTAGTTTATGCGAATCAGCAATTATCTAAGTTTTTCATGATAGTTTTTCATGGTATTTGCTATACTTCCATCCCATATTGAATGAGCTGCTTTTCCTTTTTGCAAATGCTCCAAAACAAAGCTCTTTGTTCAGTAATAATAGGAGTTCCAAAATATCTGTTGCAGTACTTTTTATGCTTGCACACAAATGTTACCATATTTGAAAACAGCAGGAAAAGTTCTTAATACCAGATATGAGAGTAACACATGTTGCCTTCAAATAATTGTTTCAAGTCGAGGCGTAAGTGGTGAGAGTGCTCGCCTCTCACCAAGAAAACCTGGTTTCAAGTTCTGTCAGGCTCGGTATTGTATGTGAGAAGAGGTGCTCGTTTGTTTTCTACTTTGCTTCAAGGGTTTTTCCTCCCGGTTCTTCTCCGGTTTTTCTCGGTAGATGAATAGCTTCTCTCTACAGATGCCACTGTTAAATCCCATTTCTTTTCATATAGGTTAACAATACAGTAAATGTATAGAAACTGACCCAAATGCCATGACTTGAAGCATTTCTTAAGGCAATGGAGTGTAACTCTGATATCTGCTATTACCGGTAATAATTTTTCTATTTCATATGAAAGAACACATGTGCCAAAAAGTATTAACGATCTAGCAAGGCATGTGGATGATGCATCATCTTAACCATTGTCAAATATGGTAATTCATTATGGTAGCTTAGAGAGAATACTTTCCAAATTCTTGGGGTGCAATCACTTCAAATTGAGAAACATATCCATAATACTCAATTTCTTTTTTTTTTTTATCTTTTATTTAAAGTGCAACCTTGGAAATCAATAGTTCTAGAAAAAATAATAACTTTTTTTTCTAGAAAAAATTATAAATTTTGAGCAATGATATCTAATGCACCCCAAGAATTGAAAGCTTGTAACTTCCAATGAAAAAATTTAGAAGTGGCATCTTCCATCTAACATCCTCAGACTGTGAATATGTAATTTGTATTTGAAATTTTCAAACCAAATTCAATACCAAAGAATCGTGTACCAAATTTATGGAAATAAGAGAACAAAATGGAAGAGGATGAGAAGTGGAAAAATAACCAGTGAACTGAATGTTGATAAACCATGCACTTTGACTTACTGTGAAGTTGGATGGAAACCAGGAAGCAGCCAGAAGATCATCATAGCATTATTATAACAACACATAGTAATCAAATGATTCATACAGTAGAATCCTAATAACTTTATCAGAAATTTGAAAAGAATTTTAATTGCCTATAACCCTTCCACAAAAATTGCTGATTAGTTCTTTTACAGTTTCCAATTTGGTCCATTCGTTTCTGAGATATAGCTCTTCAAACATCGCAAAAGCTATATTTTAATTATGCATACTGTCCACCACGGCTGGCGGTAACACAAATCGTTCAAATATGGAGAAAAATGTAAACTCGCCAAGAAAATGAGCCAAATGAGAGACAAAAAAAAAGTTTTAATAATTCTACAAGTCATAAAATTTAAAGACTGTGAAGTCATGAAAGAATCGAACGATTTGTGTGACAGAGAGTCACGGTGGAGATTATGCATAATTAGTAAATGAATGCATGTGAACAGTTGTGACTTAAATCTGAGTGAAGAAGGTTATCATTGGTTGACAGCAAATGAAGACTGAATTATTGCCGTCTTTGAACGTCCTTAATGGAATTAATTGTTTTAAAGGGCTCGAAACTGTTTGAAAGTGAGGAACAATAACTGATTTAGTGGCTGATAATTTAAAATAAAATTCTGTAAGAGCATATTGAAAATCGTCAATCTTACACAAATGAAATGCTTTCTGGCTATGTTGCATTCTGTTTCCACTATTCAAAAAGAAATTCAATCACAAACGGCATAGATTATGCCAAGTTTGTGGTCTCATGTAATATATTTTTGTCAAAAATAGAAAGAGATCAGCGATGTCTTAAAAATATTGGTGATAATTTGGTGAGTGAGCAAAATCATATCATAAAAATTAATTCTAGAACTAGCCATACTTATCAGTAATGGAATTTACACCTAGCGTTTCTTCTTAAGAAAATCTAACTATGCCAACAAAGTGACGAGATTTAAAATTAGATACTTTTTAGAAGATTTAGATAATTTTTAGAAGTCAAACGAAAAAACCTATTGGATTTAGTGTGCAGCAGCCAATTCGTCGGGCCGAAGTCGCGCCACATAATTACTCACAACGAAACTGTGTACACTTCCTTATATGGAGGGTAAACGAAAAAATGCCAATGTTTAAAGTGTTAAAATTTTAATGTCTCCAATTTTAATTATCTTAAGACATATTAACCCTTTGACTCCTGGAGGTTTTTCAGTGTTTTTCTGGACCTAAAAGTTCTCCAAGCCCTAGCAAGACCATATTTGGAGTTTAGATTGCCACTGTCAGTGTTTTATGTAAATGAGGGATGACGTTTACTGGCTGCATACTTAGTTCCCGCTTGAAGGCAAGTACTAGGTCCAAATTATGCTGTGTAAGTATTTTTTGAGTGGAAATAAAAACTGAAGGTAAAAACGATGCAATGAAAAAGCGTCATTGAGAAATGACGTCAAAAACAGTGGTTTTTGGTTTTCCAAAAATGTTTAAAGTTTTTTTCATTATAATTTTGGACATTTGTGCAGGTTTTTTTATTCTAAAAGTTGTTCTGTTTCCTAGTGAAAATTTTAGACTGGTATTTTGGTCAACTTAATCAAAATTGTTGAAGCTGGAATTTTTCATTTAAGGTGCATTTTTTACGGGCGGTTTCAGGCGTCGTAGGAGTCAAAGGGTTAAAGTACTTTACAAAAGAAGAAAACTGGTGTATACCATTTCATGTTAGCATTTTTAGTTCGTGAGATATTTAAGTTTCGAGTTTATGCTAATTAGGATTTTGATGACTTTATATCCTCAACTTAGTTTGCTTCAATATAGATTTCAGCATTTTTCTGAGAGTATTTGATGAATGTCATTTAAACTTTGCAGTATGCGTGTATTCAAAATATTAAAGAAAAAGCACAAACTGTGGTTGCTATGGCAACTTACAGGTGTCCAGGCCCCTAACAGCATTTTTAGCTCTCCAGCAATTTTCTTTATTTTTTCACTTGAGCATTAAATTTATGACTAAGATTTTTGCCTATGACCATAACAGATATTTTTTTCCGAGCCTCATTTGATACCATGTATTTATAAAAGTAGAAATGTCAAAAACTTGAATTTTAGGTAGGGTTGGCCTGGAACCGAGGCTGTTGTTATGACAACTGATTTGTATAGTTAATCTTGAAGAACAGCTGGAATACTATAATGCTGCTAAATTTGGTTGTTTTTTATTGAAATTAGGCTGAGATATAGCTAATCGTAGTCCTAGGCTGGTCAAGTATTGAGAATATGACGTCATCAGGAACAATGGCCGCCATTTTTTAAATTCGAATTTCTTTGGAAGGAAAAAAGATATTGAAAAAGGAAAGCGAAGTTACGATTCCGTATCAAAGGTCTTTCAACCCATGCTTAAATACAGCAAGTCAAAAATTTGATCATAGTACAGTAGCACTTTAAAACAAAGGGCATTTGGTTGTTGTTGCTATGCATTGCTAGGAAACCACTACCAAACAAAACTTTGAGCCTACACTACAATTTTGACAAAGTATCAAAGCATTTAAGCTGCAAAGTTATGATTTCATAAGAGGTATCTCAAGTCTAAAAAAACTATATTGAGCCACCTTAAATTTTATGCACGAGAAAGTTCCATAAATTGCAACGGGTCAGGTTCCTAACTGTCATGATATCACTTAAGAGACAGAAGTCTTTCATTCTGTTGTAAAGTATCATTGAAGCAAGAAAAATGCCAGATAGATGTGTTGCTTGCGGTGGTTCAAATCAGTTAAATATGGAAAAAGAATTTCAGTTCATCACATTCCAGTTTTGAATGACAATCATCCCTTAAGCTACGTCACAGGTGGCCCGTCTTAGCCCCTTCTTATCTACAATTTTTTCTTAACAAATAGCAATGTTTGAAAAGTGATATCTCAGAAACGAATGGACCAAATTGGAAACTGTAAAAGAACTGATCAGCTATTTTTGCATGTTCTATACAGAAAACTTAAAACTGTGGAAGGGTCGTAGGCACTTTAAAGTATTGAAATGAAATTTGTCAAATTTAACTTCAAAATAAATATTTTTTCAACTGTAATTTTCAAATTGTCTAAGTTATCAAGATTCCTCTGTATTATCCAATGCATCAATGAAAATAATCATCAATGTGTACAGTAGACTCTCACTAAATATGATTAGGAATCATGCCAAAAAGTCAAATGAAATTTGGAATGCAATCAATGCCAAATCATCTATATGATAAATCTTTCTCATGAAAAAAATACTGCTAATCATAGGAAGTGAAAGTATGCCGTTATTGAAATAGTTGGAAATGGAAAAAATCATCAAATGAATGTATAAACAGTGAAAAAGCTTTTTTCTCAACTCTGTACATTGTTCAAGTTGGTTTTTGATTTTGAGACAAACTTTGAATTTGTGTTTCTAAAGACATGGTACCTAAAGATGCATGCAAGATTAAGATGGTGTTGTTATGAAATTAAATAAAAAAATCGAACAAACTTACTTCAAAAAATTATCAAACTCAAGAAAGTAATTTCATGCCAGACTTTGGAAACCAAGTGAATTTTAGAGAAAGCATTTATGCACAAAGTTTAGAAAGAAACTTTTTCATATGCATAAATGATATCATTCAAAACAATGTCAATCAATAAATATCAAGTTAGTACAATAAATCATTGGGAAGGAAGCAATCAATGTCAGTTAGTCAATAATAGGGAAAAAACAAGCAATTCAATGTCAATCAAATGCATAAATTGAATAATAATAATAATAATGCCACGGAGCCACGTACAGCCAAGCCAGCCAGTTCTTCGTCCAATGGATATGTGCATAATTTATCAACATAGAGTAAATATATATGGCACACAAGTCAAGTTAGTTAAGGTTGTGGTCACTTTTCATTCGTAACAAAAAGGTTCCATAACCTTTGAAATTTACTGCTTAAAGTGGTGAAAAAGATCTACATACAATGAGTCATTCTATGTAGATAATATTGCATAACTAACAATAATTCTCCACAACAGTCAAAATGAATATCAGTAAATATTTACCCAAAGAACAAGTCCGAGCAAGCATTGACTATTATTCACTGAGCCCAAGGAGAATTATTGCTTTAGTAGAATTACGCCAGTGAAAAGCAAAGAAACTATCACAGTAACTTTGTATTCACCTGGGTAATTTTACTAACGTTTAACTTTACCACATTATAAACATAATTTATTCTAGGTTCTTCTTCTGGTCTTCTCAGGAATGTTGGTGGTCTTGATGGTCTTGACGTTGATCTAAATAAGAAATAATATTACCAAGGTCAGTAAATTTTTTTTTCAAGCTACACAAGCAGATGAGGAGCTAGGGATACCTCACCACATTCCCCTGATATTATGATGGAATATGTGGTTTTCAGACCTAGGGGTACCTTGCCACATCCCCCTTAGGAAGATAACCAATCCCTGATATTACGATGGAATATGTGGTTTTAAATCAGTTACTATAACCTCATGACTATACACTAAAAACAGACTCGTTGGCGTCCAAATACAAATAATGGAATAAACGTAAGTGCTTTATGGGATTTAGAGCTCCTCGCAATAAAAGGAAGCCACTCCAGCTTTGCCCTCATGGTTTTCAATCAATGCTTGGAGCTTAAATCCAGTGAAGCATGAGTGTTTATTCTCTAACTGATTTAGAATACAGTCATACTCATGAGACCAAAATGTGTGTATGCTTTTGTGTACTATATTTTGTTCCTCTCCCAAGAGAAAACAAGATACCCTATAGGTGTTAAATGGGTTGCATGTAAGTGGCATTCTGACAAGTACTGTGAAAGATAGTTTTCTTGGAGAAATAAGAAAAGTGTGTGCAGCTTCATGCAGTTATAAAGCATGCAGGAATTGGCAGAACACGAGAGAAGTGTTAGGAGAAGCACAAAGTGTAGCGGAGTGCTTTTTGACACATCTCGAGTGTTCTGACAATCCCCAGAGCTTTATAGCTGTACACGACACGGCAAGCAAGTTTCTTATTTCTTTCATATAATACAAATTACGATAATTATTATTTTGGAGCTAAGCTAACTAGCCACTCAGGGCTCAGGAATGTTGTCAAAAGTGTCTAGCTTTAACGCTAGTCGCAACTTGTTTTTCTCAAGCCTGATTGTCACTCTACCTGTTTTGGTAGTATCCCTCACTTGCACAAAACAGTGACAGTGTCAATCTAAACTCTAAATATGTTTTCGCTAGGGCTTGCAGAAAGTTTAGGTCCAGAAAAAACACTGAAAATCCTCCAGTAGTCAAAGGGTTAATAACCTGATATTTTCCCTGTGCTTCAAGGCCCCCACCACTTGACACCCTAGTTTCTCTATGGGATATAGAGCATTGAAATACTGATTGGTCTAGTGAGTATGACTATATTCCAAAGAATATCAAAGCATCCCACATTAGTAGACTACTTGTGACTAGCAAGTAGTTTGACACTCAAATACTACCATTTGCATTTAACCATGAAGTGCAATTGATTTAGCATGCAGTTATTCTTTTCAAACGTAATGGTATCGTCTAGCTTGGTGTTACGTTTTACAATTGAAATCAGGTCAGTTTGTTTTAACACGAGGTGCGAGTACCTGCACCTTATCACCTACAATCGGCAAATAAAATAATCAGACCCTCGTGCATAAAGTCTTAAGTAATAGAAGTATTGGCCTGAATTTATACTTCAAAATTTATGCTAGACATCACAACCCACCTCCCTGATTCAATGTTGCCCCACCTAACGAATAGCAGCTCCCAACTGCTCGTCCATGCAACTGGTATTCAGAACATGAAAATCTTGACAGCATGTGAACAAAAGATGGTAAAATAGCACCACAAACCTGTTCATTTCATGCACAAAATGTTGTGATTTCAATAGTAAAATGTAACACAAAACCAGACAAAACTGTTACATTTGAAAAGTAAAACTATGCACTAAATTGATCACACTTCAGGTAGTAAAGTTGTCGACTGATGATTGAATAAAGTGTGTTGTTGGGGGAGAAGCACAGGCAGCCCAAGCAATGCCTCTGAAGAAGTCTGTACGTATGGTTTTCATAGGAAAAATCAAAAAGAAAATTATACAAAAACTCAATAGATATTTAGTTAAACACATTTTACTGCGATTCTCAGTATTCTGTGAACTCAGAGGTTCAACGCAGGGGTTTCAATAGAAGGCCGCTACTGGCAGTCGATCGCCAGGTACTTAACTTCATACCTCCAGCTACTTTACAAACAATTTTAATAAATAAGAGGTAAAATTAGTTGAAACAGATGCCTACATCTAAATCCCATCTGTCTACTTCGAATATTATTGAAACCCCTGCAACGGCTTGTTATGAAATTGTTTTTTTGCTGCCATCAATCAAAACTAATCAGTCAGTACCTTTTATATTTTTTACTGGCAGCAGTGAAAAACCAAATTCTAACAGGCAACTTACAACTACTAAGTTCACAGAATATCAAGAATCGCAGTAATGATGTTTCGTATCATTCTCTAATTGATTCTTAGTATAAAAAGTTATTTTTAAGTGATTTTTTACTATTTTTCAGATTTTTGGTCTTACTCGTATAAAAAAGAACAAGGCTGCTCTCTGCTGAAACCAACGGCCAAACTTCAAAGCTCGAAAAATTCTCTAAAATCTAGTAGGTTACCCTTGAAACTTCACAGAAACATTGTTAAAATTTTCACCAACCCAACTGTACAAAAGAAATTAAAATAAAGTACCTCAAAGAACAGATTTGTGTTCAAAAACTTTGGCTAAGATATTATTTGGATAAATTTTCAAGAAAAATAATGCAAAGAACAGTTAAAAAAACAAGATGAACAAATTGATGTACAGTAGCAAGGGCCCAGAACTACTTTAAGGTGACTGACTACAATGTGCGTGCACAAAAATCACGAAAAACCGTATAACAACCTTCAAAATTTTATTGAGCAACCATACACGTTTTGAACTTCAGCAGGGCAAAAACCCCGAATTTTGCACGGGACTCTATATTTTTCTTTGAATTTCCTAAAACAACAACAGGTAAATATCAATCTTTTGAGAAAGTTTGAGAAAAATGTAATTATTAGAAATTATAAAAAAAGCATCTTATGTGATTTTGTTGTTGTCGTTTGAGTACGATTTTCGAGTGATTGAGCTAACAAGAAGCTGAATTTTTAGCTTATTTTAAAAACTTTCTTTAAATATTTTTAGTTAGTCTTCAAAAATAATGTTTAAAGTAGATGTCCTGAGAAAATTGCTTTCAGAGCTTCTTTAATTTTTGAGTTATGAATTTTCGTGTGCAAAGCTTGATTTCCGCCATTTTTCTTTCGAAAACTTGTCAAGATGGTCATATTCAAAATTCATTATCTTGAAAACAAGCTCAGGACACCCCATTTTTCTTATCATTTTTAGAATCAGCGTTAAATTCTGTGTAAAATATCTTTGTAAGAAGATTTTGTAGTTATTCCTTGCTAAAGTAGTCAGTCACCTTAAAAATGACTTTTTGTGCTATCAAAACAGGTAGAGTTTCAATTACACCGTTAAAATTTCAAGCCCACAGGGATGGTTTTTTGATCACGTGATGGTCTAAGAAATTTCGTAAACACCAACGTTTTAGTCTATATTTCTTTCTCCACACTTCGGCATCCTTTGGATAATTTCTTCCCCACAATAATTATCTGTAGGATGCGGACCCATTAAAATGTGTTGACTAAATAACTAAATATCTATTGAGTTTTCGTTTTATTTTTATTTTTCGATTTTTCCTATGAACACTATACCACGGACTTCTTCAAATTAAAGGTATTGCTTGGGCTGCCTGTGGGGGAGGGGGATGGGAGGCAAAAAGGCAAATTTATTCATATCGACAAATTCAATAAAAAGAATCGTTTTCGACCACTTGGACTTTACAATCAGTAAAGAAGAGTGGTTTTATTCTTTCTACACTTTTAGTTGTATGCAATAAAGATTACGAAGGCTTTTTTCACGTTGAAAAGTCATCCACGTGCAACAACCAACGGAAAGGGGCCTTTACTCATCGAAAAACCGTATCGAAAAGCAATATTTCTAGCCAAAGAGAAAGAACTAATGCTTATATTTATATTTCGGTAGAGTAGTGTAGTTAAGGAGCATTTCTTACCGTGTAAAAGGTGATTTTTTTCCCACATCTTCGACCTTCTTCTTCAAGTCTTCTTCTTGACAATGATGACGGTGAAGCATGATGGGACCACGTGAGACTGGTACACAGGAAACCCAACAAGTGGATATTGTCAAATAATCAAACAGTGCTGATAACCTTTCCCCCCAATACTTTCAGTACTGATTCTATATATGAAGCAAATAGCTGAATGGAAAAATACTTGATATGAGTAATGCGTCTTTAAGTTTTAAAGGTTTTAATATCAAGATATTTCTAATATGTTTTAAAATGACTGTGACGTCAGATAAGGCTTCTACATCTACATTATTTATTTGCAACAATCCATGGATCATATATAGCAAATTCCAGTATACGTATAAAAAAAAAATGAATGAATGAACAAATTATGTAAACAAATAATTTAAATAATATTAGAATAATGGAGCAAACGCATTTAAGCCATGAAATAAATCCAAAACTGACATTTACAAATAGTACCTATTCAGCCACCATCACTCAACCAGAGCATCCACCACACAAAGACAGATACACTTTATTCTTTGTGCAATGAATGCCCCGGATGAGTGACAGTGACTAAAAGCACTAAACAGCCACTACTTGCTTACATCCATCCTGCATTCACTCCATGGCTTCAATGCGTTTGCTCTAGCTTAGATTGAAAAAAAGTTGTCGACGGCTTCCTTAAAGTTACGTGTAGAGGTAATATTTATAATATTTGATGGCAGACTATTCCAATCATTTATTGTTCGTGGCCAGAAGCTATACTTATATTCGTCGCAAGATGTTTGTGATGCAATAAACTTCATTGGATCAGATTGTCTTGTTTTCAGTACAGTTTTATGTTTTCTTCGCTTCATCGCACTGATGAGGATTGGACTAGCAGCTTGCAGTAAAAGTCGTGGTCTTCTCCACAAATGACCCTCAATAACGGGCTAAATATCAGGATACCTTCAAGACCTTCACGACGGAGACCCCTTTACGCGCGAGCCAAATTTCGTGCTGCCTTTTCAATACTAAAACATAGCCTGCGTAGCAAGCCCTCGTGAGGGAAGGTGATTCCTTCCCTTCTCCTCTCCAGTACTCCTCCCCTCGCAAGGGCCTCGACAAACTGGGGGGGAAGGGGGGCAAAAAGCAATACGTGACCACGACACAAACGAAAATTTGATTCCATACTTGCTTTACTTTTCTGTTTTCTGGGGGAAACTGGTGTGGGGGGGGGGGGGGGATGAAGCCCCTCCCCTTGTCATGGCCCTGTAAAAGTATACATTTTCTGGAAGCTAAATTAAAGTACGTAATGTAATTTTGATCGACATAGCGGAAATTATGATTCTGCGGGAAGTTGTCACATGAAGTGCGGTAGAATGTCACAATATTTTAAATAGATATCCAAAAACTACAATTACTTAGCTTTCAGAAAATGTATACTTTTATGGCAAAATATTGTAAAATTTGAGGTGGCGCATATAGGGCCATATCCTGATATTTTATATAAACATATCCTGATATTTTATGTTTGGAATGAAAAGCATTAACTTAATAACTGTGTGAAGATTTATTAAAATTCTATGTTCGGATCTATTACTACGGAATTACCTTAAGGAATGTGCGAAGAAATTAGATTTAAATTTTTTTTTACTTCCTAAATAACTTTTAGAAACTCCAGATTCAGAGGAATGGGAAAAAGAAGGAAGGAAAGAAGAAAACTAAAAAGAAAAAAATGAAAGAAAGGACTACACTTTTGAATTCGGACAAAATATTTAGACTTCTGTTGAAGTGAGTCACGAATAAGGTTTACTAAACGAAAATAAACCGCTAAAAATAAAAGTGCTTTACTTGATTTGTCCAATTATTTTAGCCATAATATGACCTTTAACTTTGATGACATACTAAGTATTAATGATGTGACAAAAAACATCGGCGTTCAGTTTGAACTAAACAAAACTGTAGTGATCATGATATGACCATATTAAACAATTATTGGATGAGGTTGAGCATGATATCGTGAATTATGAAGACCGTGCCGTTCAACAGTCTGCCGAAGCCGTTGGCTGAAGCGGATAAAACGACCGAAGTCTAGATAATTTACGATATCATGCTCAACCTCATCCAATAATTGTTTTATTATACATTTCGTAAACTAAGATTAAAGATTTAATTCTACTTTCGAAAAAATAGCAAATAAACCGTTTTCGATTTCCATGGTGACCTTGAGTGAACTCGACATGATAAATGTATTATCAGTTTAGGTAAAAGCTACAGATAACACATTTATCATGTCGAGTTCACACGATATCAGGGATTGGCCGAGGACTCTCGACCAATCAGCATTGAGATACTGAGTAAAATGTTTACTGATAACATCTCTTTTAATATCATGACAATAATTTCCAGTAGGTACTGATCACATGCAAGGCGAAGTCAATAGTTAGGAGAAAAGTACTTGAAACTTCAGCCCTTTGCATATAAAATACTTAGATAACATTTCAAGTGTGTTTTCGGATAGTTGTATACTTTCTGTGCATATACTATGCAGAGAAATACAATCATTGTCAAAAAGGTTGTCCTGGGAAAAAAATTAAAGACCAAAAGAAGTATCACGTGATGTTTGTATTTTAAGGTTCCATTCTTGTTCGAAAAACAAGCCCCGAAAATTGCACGATCGCATCACCTGGATCCTATTTAACACCAAAGCAACCACAAATTGATACAGGTTGCCACTAACATTGATTTTAACATAGTCGCTATTCAATCAGGTTCAATCATGTACTAACTATTAGCAATAACTATTGCTTACTTTAGATACATATGGTATCATGATATTTGCCTGGGATATTCGTTTCTCTATCTACAAAGAGTATATAGTGTATAATACAACTTATAACGGGCAGTCATAGACCCTTTTCGAATATGGCGTCTATGACGTCAAACGACGAGAATGAAAATGTCCCGGATGTCGAAACCCAATGATTTCCACTCGCAGCATCCAGGACTAGAATACCACGGATTTCAAAACACAATCATTATCACTCATAACATCCGGGACATTCTCGGACTTTAGGCCTCGTTTGACGTCATATACGCCGTAACTATGGCCATATAAAACAACTTGTTACTTGTTTTCTAGAGTCAAACACGCATGGTGCACGAAGCTTGATTCTATTATTCGTGTAGACCCATTCGAAAAATGGCCGCTTCTAATTTACTTTGAAATTTATTTTCTAAATTTCATTCCTCAAGAGAAATAATACATGTCAATGGAAAGAAGATAAGTAAATAAGTATTATGTGTAAAATCTGGGACAAAAAAGTGATTATTTTAGGAGTTACTGCAGTGTAAAGTGTGTGAATGACACCAAAGTGAGGCAAGTCAGTATTGATCAGCAAAATCTGGTACTTCTATCTGTAAATTAAATTCATTCCGTAATAACGTATAAGAAAAAAATGCCACAGCATTGAAACTTTCCCTGTTCATTCACTTTTGGACGATCTTTCAGGTAAAAGTGATATACTTATAAAATATTTAGTTGACGAAGTTTAAAAAGAAAAGTGAAGAATCGCCATTTTTAGAATTGGTGTATATGAATGACTGACCTTCCTTTCACTATTTAGGGAAAAGCAGTAAGATTTAACGTCAACGTTAACTGCTGATTTCAGTAGGCCTTGCTCTTCCTTCTTATTCTGGATTTAGGAACACCACAGTCTTTAGCCTTGATCTTGCCCATTGACTGAAGAACATGTACTGCACACTTATTGATGTGTTTGAATCTGTCATTCCCCAGATGTATTCCACCGTGCCAGCGAGTCACGATGATTACCACGTTCTTGGCGTCGCTCCTTTGCAGCAAATGCAACAGCCTTTCTCCACCTAAATTTTCGCCATCATCCTTACCTTCTTCAAAGTACGATTTCTTCTTTTCATCATATACTCTGCAAGCCCACATGTTGTAAGTTGCTTTTGCAATCTTACGATCTTTCTCCAGCTCATCCAATACTTGGTCAACCTGTTCTCGAGATGTGATATCGGCAAGGTGGGCTTGGAATGTGCTCTTGCGATCTTTGATGGTTTCTCCATGAAGAATTTCCAACTTTGGGGTTTCCTGCTCTTTCGCATTCTCAAATGGCGTATATTTGATCTCCTCGTAGAATTTCTTTATTCTTGCTGATGGAATTCTCACTATCCCATAGATCAAAAACAAGTCCAGAATGCTCTTTTGGATGCACTTGAACCTATTTTCCCCAAAATCTTCTGCAGTGGTCTCATACCAACTCGACACAACAACCATCACATCTGTAGCTCCAGTTCTTTGCAGAAAGCGAAGGACTCTTGCTCCAGAACTATTATCACCATCATCATCACAATTTTCTTCGAAGGCATTTCTTTCGGTATTAAAGATCCTGTAGGCCCAGATGTTATGCGTCGCCTCAGCAACATCAGGATCTTTCTTCTTCAGCTTAGCCAAAACTTGCTTGACCTGGTCCTTGGATGTTATCAAGGCAAGATGAGCTTGCACCCTGTTTTCGCCATCTTCAACAACATCACCATCAAGAATCTCAAATTTAGATTTCTGCTCGATTCTCATCTTGGTTTCAAATTCCTCTGGCAACTTCTCTTCTTCTTTGGCTACAGTAGGTAAAAAAGGTTAAAAGAATTAAAAGACTTGCTGCTGAAATCGTCCAACAATTTGTTGCAGGATGCAGAGATCGATTCCTCGGGACTTGCGTTTACACGAAATCGATTGAATATGTAATGAAACCGTCATGTTTTGAAAACGTTGTCTGAGTCTAATACTTCATACCGTTTTCGTGTAAACGCCCTGCGGTTTCACGCTCATGAAACCGTGTTCAAGTGATTAGTGTACGTGTGAGAGGTTGATTGTATCTCTGTTGTGCGCCTTGTTGTGCGACCTTACCGTTAAAAATAATCTGGCCTTTCATGTTCGGTTCGACATTAAATTAATACTATTTCAACGACTAACGAATACTAATCAATTTGCAGTAGAATAAACAACCTGTGTATTTCCTTTTACAAGAACAGAAGCCGGGCAAGAAAGCTGCGTATTCAATTGCGAGAAGCCTCTTGCTGCCTTTGTCAAAGTCACTTGCAACTTTTTACCACAATGTTGTTGCAGGGTGCAGGGATCGATTCCTCAGTACCGTTCTCTTACGTAGATTGCGGCCGCAATTTCGAGACATTGTGTAACATCTTTCCCATAACCGGCCTCTTGCAACTTAGTTGCAAGGAACATTGCTTCAGGATATACTTATTTATTTATTTTTTTTTTTTATTTACATTACTTCATCCATTGAATAATTACTAATGGAGGGGGTTAGCACAACAGAGCTGGGCTCCAAATTAAGTGCGCCCTAACAGAAATATATAAATCTAACCAGAGAAACTTATTATTCTCATAAAATATATATATATAGATAATTATGCTCGTGAGAAATCTTATTCCAATAAACTCAATAAATCAAGTTAGTATGTTGTACGTAGATATCATGGTTGCAAGAATCAAAACTTTTTTTCTACGTAAATTATGACATTTAATTTCCAAGCTTTCGGACCTCTTGGCCCATCATGATCCGGGATTGAATGAAATTTCAAATCAGTTATAGCGTAGGAAAACAATATGTAATATTCTGTAGCGCGCGCTCGATGCTAACCACTATTGTGCATGAAATATGATCTAAAAGCGTTCTATATCTAAACTCAATAAAGTTAGTCACCAAAATCCTAGAAAGCTGAGATTGTTGAGAATCATGGGAAACGTTTTATGTTCAACAAGTAAAGGTTTTTGATGCGAACCAGTGCAGCTTGAGGATGCTTATGAACAGGAGGTGAAATTGTAACTGGTAAAAGATCTAACTAATGTCTATACAAAGACTTCTAATTTCAAGTGGTTGAAACATGTAAATTGTATCTACCCATATATCATATATCATCAATCATTGCCAGTCTCAGCTTTGTAGCTTTTCAGGTGACCTTTGAATATGAAGTATACGAGTTTAAAGGTCATAGTTGGTCTAGATCAATTATGGAAAGATGCCTTACCTTGTAGCTGGTCCTGTGCTCTTTTGTATTCTTCTTCACAAATAGTAACTTCTAATTCCACATCCTTTGCAAACTGTCTGAGGTCATCAGTTATCAGTACCTTCTCAAAATCTCTTCTTAAGCGACCTGTTTGATATCTAGCAGAAAAATACTGAATTAAAGTAGGACACAAAAATGTACTTTCAAGTGTTACTAATATTCCTAAAGAAGACAGAAGTAGGTTCTATTATTGTGGTTTTATTTCTTCCCTATTTCCTTCCTTTGATTCCCCTCTCTTTCCATTCTTCTCTCTCTCCCTCTCCCTCTCCCTCTCCCTCTCCCTCTCACTCTCACTCTCCCTCTCCCTCTCTCTCTCTCTCTCTCTCTCTTTCCCTCTCCCTCTCCCTCTCTCTCTCTCTCTTGTTCTTCTCTTCTTTTTCCTTTTCTCTCCACTCTCCTCTCTTTCCACTTCTTATACCTACCATTCTCCCTCTACTTTTTGTTTTTAAGTTTTCTTTCTCTTTTCAAAAGTTAGCTCTTAATTCAGCCATTTAAACCATTAACCCCATAATTTAGTTTACCTGTTCCATAATTCTTCCAGTGCATTCAGTTGTGTTGGTCTTAAAACAAACTTTATTGATCCCCTTAGAATAGCAGCCACCACCACTCCAGTTGGTAAAACAACACCTTGAACCAGTGTCCTCAAAGTTTCTGGATCATCCATATATCGATTGAAAATACACGCACTACCTATAATCCAAGCTCCAGTTGTTGCCAATTTCACAATACATTTTGCAATAATTTCTACGAATTAATAAAGTAAGACAAAGTTACATTCATATCAAATAGATTTGATTTCCTACTGTTTGTTGATGCTGGGCATATAACACTTAGCCACAAGGTTGAATGACACAATTGAAGGGGCAGTTCCAGAAATTTGCAAAGAGGGTGTCCAAAATGAAACAAAAGGGATGATATAATAGTAACATGATCAATAATCCTGATCTGTACACCCCCTGGATCCACCTTTGCATTGCCTTCATATTCTTTGTCCAGCTGCAGCATCAACAAGGATTGGAAAACAAAGTCTATAGCTACTTACCAGGTAGGTTTTGGGTTCACTTAACCTATTGGTATAAGTTTGCGGCAGTTTGAATTTACAGTCAAACTAAGAACCTGATATGTCTGGAATGTTTATTTAGGCCATTGCTTGTAAAAAAATGTTTCCCACCACCATGAAAAAAGATTGTATTGAATCCTTCTCTCGTGTATCCGTCTGTCTCGAATAGAAACTTCTAATTTCACGAGAATAAAACTATAATATGAAATTTGAAACTTTTAAACGGGAAAAAACTTTGCGTGACCACGCTGTGATCAAACACATAAACATTCCAGACACTGATATTTTAGGTGTTCACGGTTTTCTTAGTTTGACTGTAATATGTTTCATTCATTGCTTGAATATGAATAAAATGAATCTTGATTCATTATGTATGCCAGGGGGAAAGGTGATGTCTTTCAATAGTATCTAAAAATTTGGGCTTTCGATCCCCCCTACCCTCGATCACAGAGGTTTTTCTCACATAATTTTTTCCCTCTAAATCCTTCTCTATAATTTGCCGAGAATATCATCAAAAGAAACTGCTTCAGCTCAACAGGTTTGAGGCAAATATAAATATATAGGACAACAACTATGAGGGAAAACTTCTGGGGCCAGGGTACCCAGGCGGGAGGACACTTGTATCAAGTTCATACAAAAAATCTGTGGTTCATTCCCCTTTAGTAGTCTCTTTCCCAATATTACACATAGTCATAGTTACAGCCTTAGATCTGGGAGAAGCAGGGAGGTGAGGCTAGTGGCCAACACCAAGAGGTTCAGTGACTTCATAACCTCTCGCCTGCAGGGCCTAATTAGAGAATAGTTTACATTAGTTTTTGGCCGTCTCTCTAATTACTCTTGCTTGGCTGGGGTTAAGAAGTCACTGAGAAATCCTTTATTATATAATATTTAATATTCAATAACATCTATGTAACCTAATGTATATTAATTGTAATTATTTAGCTGACCTCCACTGTAATTCAGTCGTCAGTCTGCAATTGTGGTTGAATTAAACATATTATTATTATTTTTATAAATAAAAAAGAGTATAACGCGACGTTTCGGTGCTCAGCCTGCACCATTCTCAAGCAATAAAGTGAAAAATTATAAATTTGTGTACTAATATTTTCGTATGTAGAAATTGACTTTATAATTTTTCACTTTATTGCTTGAGAATGGTGCAGGCTGAGCACCAAAACGTCGCGTTATACTCTTTTTTATTTATAACTTTATGTTTTTCAAAATCGCTACTTATAAAATTATTATTATTATTATTATTATTATTATTATTACCCCCACCATCATCCATTAAAAAAATATGAAATCTACCCATTGAACACACACTGATCAATTTTCATCCCCTCCCCCCCCCCCCCCCCCCTTGAATTTCATCTGTCCTCCATCTAGCATACGTAATGAACGAATTGAAGATCTTGAATTGGCCATACAACTGACTCGCTGCCTGCCTACATCCAAATTTTCGCCCAAATACAATTTTATAGACTGCTATAAGGTCCTCCCAATTTGTTCACCTCATCTCGTACGGATACATTACTTTTATTGCCTGTTTAATTACCTGGTAAGCCCGGTCCACGCTCTCTATGGACTCTGTGTATCTCTTCCAATGTCTCACTCATGCTGGAAACCATGCTTTTTAAATCCATATCTTGGCTGTACCACCACTTTAATTCTTCCACATTTCTTTCATCAGCATCGGTGATAGAAGCAGTAAAACAATCTTTGATTTCTTTTTCACAGTCTGCAACAGTTAAGGGACTGTGGCTAGCCACGATCCTTAACAATGCAGCTTCGATCTCCTTCCAATAACTTTGAAAATATCCATCGCTAATTTCCATGTCGTTGTTATCATGAGCATATACTGTATTACGATAGTACTTTATTCTTGCCAAGTCTGCTTCCAAGGTATTATCTGTAGTGTTGGGTAGATTGTCCCATCCAGTGACTGGAGCTGTAAGACCACAGATTTCTCTCAGCAACATAAATAGTAAAGTAATGTCGAATAATTTGGACTCGACTACAACACCCGGTGGAGGATACAGAATATTCCACTGATGCTGTTTCAGTATCCTCCTTCTTCTCAAGTTATCTAAGGTATTGAACACAGGAGGATCGATCAGTGTCTTTGCCAAATGCCTCGAAGGAATCATGAAGTCGAACAGTTCTCTTATAACCTTAGTGCCCTTAGTTCCACCACATATCAACAGTCGGTTACCAACAGTCTTGTAAGCCTGATGAAGTTGGTCTTGTCTTGCGTTGGCTTTAAGCAGTCCTTAAAACTTGAACAACCACTTGCACTTGCCATTTTTCAGCTGCTGCAGTCGTATGATCGCTAAACACACCGAACATTACATTTCTTTTGGTGATCTAGAACGCACCATGGATCTAAGTGCTGGTTTAGCTCTTCGATGAGCCTCTTCGATATTGTTTTTACTTCCTGTTTGTCGAGAGGGGGTCTGGGTATTACAACACAGGAAGCCCATAGTGACAGGACGTTCAGGCCGGCAAACGTCCGTACCGGTCATGTGCTATCAACCACACCTTCGATATTTAATATTCTAGAATAAAAGCAAGACTAATAACAAGCAGATAAGAAACAAAGATGTTTGAACCTTGTCATCGCTAATCACCATCGCAAAGTACAGCAGTAGCGCAGCTCAACGGAGTCGAACTGAAAGCATAAGAAGGCGCCTCTGGCAGCCGCTATACAGTCCATGTATTGACCCTGGAGCACAGCTCTAACCAGTTTGAAAACTCAAAACCCCAAAAATGCGCCGCTACGCAGGCTACCCTGATTCTGAAGAACACAGAATTCCAACAAATAAATTTTTTTATTCAACTAGTCAAATTTTCAACATTTTAAAAATACTTTCAACTCGCTTTCAGCCATATCATTTACATGGTTTTTTTAATATTTCATCTATTAAATAGCTTTTCTATCTGTAACTGAAAATTTTAAAAATATTATTTGTGCTTCTTAGATTTTTTCTTTTTTGTCGCGGCTTTCGGATCAGTAGATGCTGTACTTGTACTAACTTCAGCAGTCGCCCTTCTCTGTTCAAGGAGATCGCCAGCACATTTATTGATGTGCTTGAATCTGTCATTCCCAATATGTATTCCACCATGCCAGCGAGTCACGATGATTACCACGTTCTTGGCGTCGCTCCTTTGCAGCAAATGCAACAGCCTTTCTCCACCTAAATTTTCGCCATCATCCTTACCTTCTTCAAAGTACGATTTCTTCTTTTCATCATATACTCTGCAAGCCCACATGTTGTAAGTTGCTTTTGCAATCTTACGATCTTTCTCCAGCTCATCCAATACTTGGTCAACCTGTTCTCGAGATGTGATATCGGCAAGGTGGGCTTGGAATGTGCTCTTGCGATCTTTGATGGTTTCTCCATGAATAATGTCAAACTTTGGAGTTTCCTGCTCTTTTGCCTTCTCAATGAAAGGTGTATATTTGATCTCCTCGAAGTATTTCTTTAATTTGGATGTTTGAATTTCTATTCCACTTGTCAGAAGTAAATCCAGAACGCTCTTTTGGATGTACGTGAACCTAACTTCCCCAAAATCTTCTGCAGTGGTCTCATACCAACACGACACAACAACCATCACATCTGTAGCTTGAGTTCTTTGCAGAAAGCGAAGGACTCTCGCTCCAGAATTATCATCGCCATTATCATCACAATTTTCATGGTAGGTATCTTTTTCAGCATCAAAGATCCTGTAGGCCCAAATGTTATGCGTGGCCTCAGCAACATTAGGATCTTTCTTCTTCAGCTCAGCCAAAACTTGCTCGACCTGGTCCTTGGATGTTATCACAGCAAGATGAGCTTTCACCCTGTTTTCACCATCTTCAACGATATCTCCATCAAAGATGTTAAAGTCGGTCGTAAGTTTAGTTTCTTGCAAAGCCTGTGCAAGCCCTCCTTCCTTGGCAGATTCCTCACGTTTCTTTTCTTCTTTCATAAAAATTAGAAAAGATAAAAGTATATGAGTTGGCCTATTTTGGATTTGACTCTATTATAACTCACAGTTGAACCCTGAAACAACCTCTGGGCTGATCTAAGTCAGGGCATGGCTAACTCATAGATCAAACCCTGAAACAACCTCTGGGCTGATCTAAGTCAGGTCATGGCTAACTCACAGATCAAACCCTGAAACAACCTCTGGGCTGATCTAAGTCAGGGCACGGCTAACTCACAGATAGAACCCTGAAACAACCTCTGGGCTGATCTAAGTCAGGGCACGGCTAACTCACAGATAGAACCCTGAAACAACCTCTGGGCTGATCTAAGTCAGGGCACGGCTAACTCACAGATAGAACCCTGAAACAACCTCTGGGCTGATCTAAGTCAGGGCACGGCTAACTCACAGATAGAACCCTGAAACAACCTCTGGGCTGATCTAAGTCAGGGCACGGCTAACTCACAGATAGAAGCCTGAAACAACCTCTAGTGCCTCCACGTCCCCAGAGGTACTATTAATACCACCCTTCATATCTCTTTCAAATGTTTTACTCCCTTACTCGGTTTCTTGGACATGGCATGTCTTGACCACAATATTTTTATTATTATTAGTTTTGTAAAAAGTATAATTTATTCGGACATTACCTTCGTCAGCAGCACTCATTAGTGCATGGCGGGCATTCTCAATTTCTTCTTCACAAATCTCAACACTAAACTCAACGTCCTGGCCACCAATTAGCGTCTTGAGTTCCTCTGTCAGGAGTATTTTCTCGAGGTCTTCTTTCAGTTGACCTGACTGGTATCTTTAAAAGAAAAAAAATACTAGATCTTAATTGATGGTTTCCTTTCCTTTCCTCGGTTCCTTTCCTATGGTTTACTGTTCTTTCCTTTTCCTTCTTTTCCTTTCAAATTTTGTCTATTTTTTCTTTCTATTTCCTTCCTTTTCTAAACTTGAAGATCTAAAATTTCTGGATAATATAATCAATTAATCGAAGATATTGACAACTGAAAATTTGCTTTTAGCAAATGTGGCTAGGTTGGTGAGTGCCCTGGCAGCAAAGCAAGAAGTCTTTAGTTTTGTCTTCCAAAATTTCGCACAGCTGTTACATCGTCTTCTTAGTATAAAATCTCTATGTATTGTATAGTAGCTTGGACTATAAGTACCCTTCCTGATGGAGAGAGGGATCAAAGAAGCAATAGTCCCTTCACAGTTCCCTGCGCCATTTTGAAGTTAGCCGTGCCTTTGCATCGAAGCGAGACTAACGGTGACCTTACAATGATAGAGACATGTGCATAATTGTCCAAGAAGTTAAAAAAAGGTCTCTATCATTGCAAGCTCACCAATCTCACTTTCATACAAAGGCATGTGGCTCGCTTTCAAGATGATGCAGGGAACTGTGAAGGGGACTATACCAGTCACTCCCCCCCCCCCCCCCTCCAGAAGAGTACTTAGTGACCCCTCTTTATCAGAATTTATCTATAGCATTCATTCCTAGCTTCATTGGACTTCAGGATCAGCTTCATTCATATTGCTGCACTTTATAATGCAGTTAGATAAGGAGATTTGACACTCATTTAAGTCTTCAATCCCTATTTTCAAAAACTGTACCACACTGCTAGTCTTATTTCTTAAATTACCTTGATAGCAACTCATTCAGAGCTTCGACTGATGTAGATGTTAGCTGCAAAACAACAGATCCTGACACGATAGCTTTCACCACCAGTCCCACTGGTAAAGCATCACTTATCAGGTTGATCAGAGATGCTGGGTCATCTTTGTAGTGGATGAATAAGAGAGTGCTTACACTGCCAGCTATCCATCCTTCCATTCTTGGAACCCAAGTGCATTGGACGTTGACTATCATAATTTGCAAAATATATATATTGTTAAAAGAAGCAGGACTATATTGAACATGGATGTGACTCAAACAAGAAGAATCCTAAAGGGAATATGATATGAAGTGGTTTGAACTTATGGGGAAAGCATTATCGCCAACCTAAATGGGGTATAATGAATGTACTGGTAAAGAAAGAAATAATACTCAAGTGAAAAAAGCCATAATATATCATAGTAAAACATTTAGCTCAACCTAGTAAATGGTCTGCAAAAGTACATGTTGACTAAACGTTGTTTCGCAATTTAAATTGCTTAAATGTTTTGTTAAGAGAATTTAGGTCACTGAGAATGGGAAATAGACTATGCATTTTCCGATCGCGAAGGAACAAGTTTAAGCGGTGAAAAATGGCTGAAAAGTTGGTGATTTTGTTTGTTTTTGTCAATTTCAGCTGAAGAGCGCGCGCTGCTGACACTATCTCACGTTATTGAGCGCGCGCTCAGAGTTTTTTCTTGAGATTTTCAATGTCGGACGGTAATGTTTGTAAGGTTTTTCATGTATATTATTACTGAACAATTATTAAATCATATGGTTTCTCGTTCAATTTGGGATAATTCAACCTACGGTCTCGTGCAATTTGAACTCTTTGAAAAACACACTCGTGCAAATTAATCCTCAATTGAACTCGAAATCATATGATTACTTATACTTATTATTATTATTATTATTATTATTATTGTTATTATAATATACTTATTGTGAAATTTTGACTGCCACATCAGTCAAAAAAAAAAAATTCTCAAAAAGAAATATGCTAATGAAATCATGACTGGTTGGCTGGTTTCCTTTCACATATTTCGTTCCCAATTAAGAAAACACACTGACAAAGTTAATTGTTAAATGGATATGTTCAAATTTAGCAGTTTATTATACTATACTAACCTTGAGGAGATTCCACTTGAGTTTCTTGATCTTTTAATTTCGCATTATTCTCATCCTTGACTGCCGGCGTTCGCTGAAGCCCAGGATCATCAATGCACCAAGTATTTAACGTCTCTTTGTCTTCTTGACTTTTCTTGGTTTCTAGAGGATCTGTGAGGAGCTTCTCGATCGCCTCTTCCCATCCTAAAACAGCAGAAGGGTCGTAATGCTTCACTATCCTCAGTAAAGCATCTTTAATACGTGTCCAAAGGTCTTGGAAATCAATGTCATTCAGCTCCATTTTGTCGCTCACATGAGCGTAAACATCGTTTCGATAATACTTTATCCTCGCTAAATCAGCTGGTAAAGTCAAATCTCTGTCATCAGGAAGCTGGTCCCATCCTTTTGCTGGTGGCGTCAGAGTACAGAATTCCCTCAGCAGTTTGAATATCAAAGTTATATCAAAATCAGTGGATTTGCCGCAGGTGGTGTTGGTTGGAAAAAGAGATTTCCACTGCATGAAAGTTATTATTTTCTGCTTCTTGTTTTTCATCCATTGCAATTTGTTATACACTTGTGAGGACATCAGTACACTTGTAAGATTGTGGGGAGGGATTATCGTGTCGAATAATTCTCTTAAAATAACCGTTCCTCCGCTTATCAAGAGTCTTATTAGTCTCGTAAAATTATTCTTTTCTGTTGAAGATCTCAAGGCTATTGGAGCACTGGCCATGCCACAATGATGCACCAACCATTTGATGTCAGAATCCTAAAAGACAGCCACTTGCCATAATAGAAGGTGTTGTGCTAAAGAAGAACTCATTTTTTCATAAATTTCATAAAAATTACCCAGCCATGCTTTTCTTGGAATTTTGTATGTATCACTACAGATTCCAAGAAAAGTTTTGCTAAAGGAGTGGAAACTAGTTCTTTCCCATGCCCGCTCTCTAGGAGATAATATCATCGAATGTTTCCCACTGATGCATATCAAAATCACTGCGGACAAAAGCCTCAGGATCAAATTTCTGCCAGGCGTTACTCGCAGACAGCAATACATCGGACTCGAAAACAATGCAAATTTTGAAGCTTTCCAGCCAATTTCTCGAAGATTATAACTTAGAACACATTTTTACCTCCAGAAATACAAACACTGATATTCATACTGTAACTGGTAAGAGTTTATAGTCATTTCGTTGCGATTTCATGGAGGCAAACTTGAATTTTCTGATGCCGGTAGGGGACGTTTTAACAAGGCGTTCCTAAGTTTTTGTCAACCAAGTCGTGGAATACTGGGTTTAACTTTAATGCGCATGTCCCAATCCAATTTTTACCGCCAGAATAATAATAATAAATCACTTTATTGGTAACTAGATTTACAGTAATTTTCATCTAGGCCAGCTAATATTAAAATTTACAAATTCATTATTAATAAAATATGATGAGAAGAAAAAGAGAAAAAGACAAAAAAATATATGAAATATGAATCTAGAATAAATTACCCACATTTTGGTACCAAAAATGTCTATATTTTTTGAGTTTTGCGTGGGGCAAATTGCTTCTAAATATCCCTCTGTTATCCTCTTGCTTCTCTTGACTTTCTGTGTGACTGTAGTAGCAGTTGGAGAAGATTTTAACGACACAAATGACGGTACAAACTCTGGATTTGGCCATGATCCTGCTTTTTTTATTTACAGAATCAACACGTAAGTCATTAAAAAATATAAGCTTATATTTCTTAGAAAAATCGTAATAGCCCGAATATTCTGTTATTATATGTAGTTATTTACAACTAAGCTAGTCTAACCTGTTATTAATCCAGTTTCTCACTACCAAAGATTTGAACTCATTATTTTGTCTTAATTTTTTTTCAATACAGATATTTGATTTAATAGCATAAACTTCTCTCCCTCTTTGTACAACGCTGTTGATTAACTGACCTAGTCCGGTAGAAAATACATCCTGATCAACAGTGATTTCTATCCGAATCTCAGGGTCGTCCCTACGGCCAGACCAAAGCTTTCTCTTTACAGCACGATAGAGTTGACTGTGAAACACATCTCTTCGGTCTTTAAGGGATACGTTGCTTGGAACAAAGTTCTTTTCATGGCGAATAAAAGGAAAGTAATACTCCTCAACGTCAAAATCACGCCACTCGTCGAACTTGTCACTATACCCTACAAAATGAATTTTCAATCGCTTCTTTGCCTTATCAACTTCTTTGACTTCTATGTCATAAAGGGTCTTGTCTATTTTTTGCTTTCGAGGCTTTTTTGAGGGTTTCTCTTCACTGTATTCGTCGTATTCATTCATGAATCGTTTTGGGGGACGTGAGACTCTTTTCCTTAGGCCCGCCATCTTGGATATGTTAATATATGCGCAAGCGCAGTAGTGAGCGTCTTATATACCAGTCACCAATATTAAATGTCCTCAAATGTATGCAATGATTTTGATATGATAACTAATTCTTATGGGAAGCCATTTTAATAGTTTACGGCACATCGTTCTTTTGTGTTATGGTCAAAACGGCTCAAGCGTACCCCCCTAGAATCCATTAATGAATTTATTATTCGAATATTGAGTTCATTATTCACCCTGACTCCAAACTTGAAAATAAGTTATCTACTTGAGTTTTGATTGGATTATTCGACAACTGCCAGTCTTTGGCGTAGCAACCTTTAAGCCAGTAAGCATGAGCTTAGAAACTTTTCTTGGTTTTTATTTTATAGAACTAGTTTTTGGGGTGATTTTTTTAAAGAAGACGTAGAAGGAAGGGATTAAAAACCAAAAATGGCTCGCTACGCCACTGATTGCGCAAGGTAGAAAAAAAAAACCCACTGAAAGGCCATCACTTAGAATTTTAGTTAAATGAATGTGAAGTTTGGAGTATTTTTTAATTCTTTTTTTGGAGTCGATTTTTTGATGAATGCTCAGAGTGAATAATCAACTCAATATTCGAATAATAGATTTATTAATGGAGCCTAGGGGGGTACGCTTGAACCGTTTTGACTGTAAGAGGTGAGATGAACGTGAATATGCAAGCGCAGGTTTTGCTTGTGGAAATGTTCTCCTTTCCAAACCCTTGAGTGTTATTTCTCTTCTCTTTTTCTACTAGTAACACTTGAGAATATACATAATTAATTTTTTACATTATAATCTTTAGCTTATTCCAATTTGAAATGGGAGAACATTCCCCATGAAGTGTCCATCAAAACAGTAAAAGGAATCAACAGAAAATTAAACACTTTATTCCTGAATTTATCTGGCCTAACATCAGGACACTATCTAAAGGCTTGTTTACACTGGCGATATTTGCTGCGATTCCTGCGGCGCTTTTTGAAAATATAGTAAATTTTGTCTACTGAGATCTTATGCTTCTAAAGAGACATTTGTCCAGGTCATCTTGGTGTCCTGAAAAAACTTGATAAGTTAATTTTTTACCGTTTTTGACTATGACCAAAATTGCCGCAAAAATCGCCTCAAAAATCACTAGTGCAACCGGGCCTTAAATAAGATCTACAATAATTTGTATTTATTTTTTTCTTACTTTTTTAATGAATGCTCTACAACTACAACAACAAAACCAGATTATTCATTCAATGAATATGAACAACTTAAGGGACCGTTCATTATTTATGGTGAGGGTTAGCGTGGGCGAGAAAATGGGGGAGGAGACCTTGACCTTGTAGTGATCCTGAAAAGGGGGTCTTCAAATAACTGATCAGTCTTCAAAAGAGTTGAAAATAAACAGGGGGACTAATTGGTCCTAAGAAAAATAGCATTTATGCTATTTTTCACCCCCTCCCCCAACTCCCCCCCGATTCCAATAAATAATGAAGGGTCGCTAACTATGAAGAAAAATTGAATATGAAAGAAGGTACTGGTTCTACTGAAGAACGAAAGTAAAAAGAACATATGAGTTACCTTAGGTCAGCCACGTTACAGGTTTGTTATTTGTGAAAATGTTATTGATAATACGAATATCATACTTGCATATATCTAATATTAAACTCTCTATAGACCCCTTGCAACACGTCGGAATGCAGCTCAATTTGGAGGACAAAACAATAGGTTCCAATTCTCAGGAGATCGAAATTCTTTTGTTTTGTCCTCCAAATTGAGCTGCTTTGACGTCACGTGAAAGGGGTCTCTATAATAACGTTTAAGTACTATTTAATAAACGAGCAGGAGTGTTTTATCAGGTATAAAATACGTGCTGCGAGTTTATTGATTAGCTTAAGAAACTCATTAATATTCAACGACCATTTTGTCCAATATCGATGAAATTATCATGTATTGATGCGAGAAAACAAAAGAAAAAGGCGGGTTGTTTGCATTTGGGAATTGATCTACAGTAATAATAGATGAATAAAATTAGAAATTCAAATGTGCAGAACTTTTTCAGTATTTCATTTGCATGTGAAGTCTTTCGGGACTAGCTTTTGGATGTGTAACATGAGTAACATGCCTCCAAAGCGGCAGTTTAGGCCACCAAAGTCTAAAGAAGAAGAAAAAAACACATTGGAAGAGTGCATCCCAAAGTCCACACGTTCCTCTACGAAGTGGGCCTTTAAAGTCTTTTCCGAATGGCAAATTGGTAGACCCAACAAAGATTCTTCCAAAGAGCAGCGTTCGTTTGAAATTGACATTGGAATAGTACAATAAATGAAAGCTGTTCCAACGTTCTAGAAGATCTTGACTCGTTAGATTTCGAAGTCGCAGATGAATTGTTAAGTAACATGGTTTTACCAGATACTTCTAACCCAGCCAAAGTTGTTATGTCGGGCTCAGTATTCAACAATTATACTTTTCATTTGAGTAAGTAACAAAGCAATCACGAAATAAATGTTATGATTATTCAATGCCTGTTATATTTCATTTTTGTACTGCCTAAGGACATGAAGCATTATATAATGACACATGTGCCATTATATAATGCTTCATGTTCATTTGCATTCCATTGTTCTTCTATTCTACCCCATTATTCCCCTGGCCCGAATTCAAATCCCTCCCCGGGCTTTAAATTTGAAAAGTACTTTATGCGGCATAAAATGTTTTCCTCGTGACCAAAAGTGAGCATCGGATTGGACAAAATGGTCGTTGAATATTAATGAGTTTTTTAATGTTGAATAATACTCTAAAGCTAATTCTGAACTGTTAACTTTATGTAATTGATCAATTCACGGTTTTCGGCGGACATTTTGAATTGAGGCAAACCCGGCAAAATATATAGAAATCCGGATCACTTTGACTTCCCGTCTCTCCGCTCAATTTTGTTGGATTTTCCAAAACAAAATTTATAAATTGATATAAGTTACGAACAGATATGGATGGATGGAGCATGTATTTTAAGGTTCCATTCTTGTTCGAAAAACAAGCCCCAAAATTGCACGATCGCATCACCTGGATCCTATTTAACACCAAAGCAACTACAAATTGATACAGGTTGCCACTAACATTGATTTTAACAATGTACTAACTATTAGTAATACCTATTGCTTACTTTAAATGCACATGACCTTTGCCTACAGCTATTCGTTTCTGTATCTCTGACAAAGACTGGTATATGGTTCATACTGTAAGACAACTTAAGTTTTATAATAAACATTCTCCAACTGACGTCAGGAACCAGTCACTGTATAAACGAAGGCTGGAAAGAATTTACAATTTACATTTTCGCGTTGACAGAGCTCTAAAACCCCTGACCAACGTAACGATCCCAACATTTGACCCAAGACTTACACAACATTTGTTGGGATCAAGGCTGGGACAATTTTTCATGGTTGGTGGTTGGGTCAAATGATGGGACTGTTTGTCAAGGACTTTTTAAAAAACGATGAGATTGGCAATTTTTTTTTTTTTTTTGAAATTTGCGATGATTTGCAGCAGTTAAGATGATTCTATTCTCAAAATTCTCAAACATTAACTGGGGGAAAACTTCAAAAACATCAAAATCTTTTAAATTTCGCATTTCTATTTGTCACTAAATACAAGACTCGGGGGAAAATAAAATGATCTTTGGTTTCTGAGTTTACTGGCTGAACTATGGCCATATCAAGCAATTATTTTTTATACGTTTTTTACTAGACTCAGACACGCTTGGTGGACCAAACTTGATGATATTATTCTTATATAAATGACTGACCTTCCTTTATTTAGGAAAAAGCAGTAAATTAACATCAGTTACTTATTTAGGCCTTGCTCTTCCTTTTCACCTTTGGTGTTATTGCAGCCCTGGATTTAGGGCCTCCACATCCTCTGTCCTTGATCTTGCCCATTGACTGAAGAAGGTCTACTGCACACTTATTGATGTGTCTGAAGCTGTCATTCCCAAGATGTATTCCACCATGCCAGCGAGTCACGATGATTACCACGTTCTTGGCGTCGCTCCTTTGCAGCAAATGCAACAGCCTTTTTCCACCTAAATTTTCGCCATCGTCCTTACCTTCTTCAAAGTACGATTTCTTCTTTTCATCATAGATTCTGCAAGCCCACATGTTGTAAGTGGCTTTCGCAATCTTACGATCTTTCTTCAGCTCATCCAATACTTGGTCAACCTGTTCTCGAGATGTGATATCGGCAAGGTGGGCTTGGAATGTGCTCTTGCGATCTTCGATGGCTTCTCCGCAAAGAATTTCAATCTTTTGGATTTCTTGCTCTTTCGGCTTCTCAAATGGCGTGTATTTGATCTCCTCGAAGTATTTCTTTTTTCTTGATGGTGGTATTCTCACTACCCCATGGGTCAATAGCAAATCCAGAACGCTCTTTTGGATGTACGTGAACCTATTTTCCCCAAAATCTTCTGCAGTGGTCTCATACCAACACGACACAACAACCATCACATCTGTAGCTTGAGTTCTTTGCAGAAAGCGAAGGACTCTCGCTCCAGAATTATCATCGCCATCATCATCACTGGTTTCATCGTAGGCATTTCTTTCGGTATTAAAGATCCTGTAGGCCCAGATGTTATGCGTGGCCTCAGCAACATCAGGATCTTTCTTCTTCAACTCAGCCAAAACTTGCTCCACCTGGTCCTTGGATGTTATTACAAGCAGATGAGCTTGTAACCTATTTTTGCTATCAATGATATCACCATTAAAGATATCAAAGTTAAATGCAACCTGCATGTCCTCGCTGGTTTCGCCATTTGAGCCATCTGTTCCTAGGTTTTATGAAAAATGAAATATATATCTTTATAAAATAGTTCAGATATAACGTGCGCTCTGATTGGCTGATAGCCGTGTTTATATCAGGCTATGTAAACACGGCAAACGTTTTCTATTTGTTAAATATTTATCATATGGCAAGGCAATTTCACGCGCTATGATTGGTCAATTGCGGTCCATAACTTACGGTACGGACCGAAAATCAAAATTGTCTCTCCTAGCCTTGCCATATAATAAATATATTATTAACCTCGTTTACTCGGATTGTACTGTAAGTTATGCATCCTCGTTTTTTCCACTTTTTTATGACCCGCGCGATACGTGCTTGAGCCATAAGGCAGTGGAAAAAAACTCAATCCATAACTTACGGAACGGACCGAGCAAACGAGGTTAGTAAGAGCTATGAATCTGACATTTGTAATCATGTGACACAGTTACGTGTCCAAGATGTTCTGGATAATAATTTATAAATAATAATAATTTATTAACTTCTATTGCGCGTGTTACATAGGAAATGAAGATGCTCACACGCGCATGAATATGAATATGATACTGAATATGACACAGATTGCCCAACCGATAATCCTCTTCAAGAGGGGAGGGGTAATCTCTTTTCTTCCTACGGAACTCAAGCTAAAACAAAATAAGATTTCATTCTCGTAAAAAGTAAGGGGGGGAGCTTTCCTGGCTCCGCCGTCCCTGTATGAGTCTGCTAATGAGGTCTTGAACGAATCACTGGGAATATGATTATATGATTATGAAATACATACCTCGTTGGTCAACTCTGAGCATCTCACGGCGAGCGTTATGGAAGTCTTCTTCGTTAATACCAACTGAAATTTCAATATCCTTGCCCTTTGCCTGGCCTATCACTTCATCTATCAAGAACACTTCCTGTAGGTCTTGTTCCAATTGGCCACTTTCGTATCTGAATGAGAAGAAAAGGACGAGATCAAACGATGTAAATGTTTATTATCAATCTAGTTGAGGTTATGCACTTGGAATAGAATCTTGTTAGGTCGTTAGATCAATTATTAAAGCGTTAAGGTGACTGACTACTTTAGCAAGGAATAATTACAAAATGTTCTTAGAAAGATATTTTACACAGAATTTAACGCTGATTCCAAAAATGAAAAGAAAAATGGGGTGTCCCGAGCTCGTTTAGGAGATAATGAATTTTGAATATGACCATGTTGACAAGTTTTCGAAAGAAAAATGGCGGAAATCAAGCTTTGCACATAAAAATTCATAACTCAAAAATTAAAAAAGCTCTTGAAGCAATTTTCTCAGGATATCTACTTTAAACATTATTTTCGAAGACTAACTAAAAATATTTGAAGAAAGTTTTAAAAATAAGCTAAAAATTCAGCTTCTTGTTAGCTCAATCAACCGAAAATCGTACTCAAACTACAACAACAAAAACACATAAAACGCTTTTTTATAAGTTCTAATAATTACGTTTTTCTCAAACTTTCTCAAAAGATTGCTTTTTACCTGTTGTTTTAGGAAATTCAAAGAAAAATATAGAGTCCCGTGCAAAATTCGGGGTTTTTGCCCTGTTGAAGTTCAAAACGTGTATGGTTCCTCAATAAAAATTTCAAGGTTGTTATGCGGTTTTGAGCGATTTTTGTGCGCGCGCACATCGTGGGCTCAAATTGAACGTTCAAAAGTAGTCAGTCACCTTAAGCTAAAATTGTCTTTTATTTTTCATCATGATCAATCATCTTCTAAAACTAAAAATGAGAGGGAATCACTAAACGGAATACCTAGAGAACCAATCAGAGCCGGTTTTGTAATAGCCCACTTCCGAGATACGCCTGGCTTGTCACACACAAAGGTTTCAATGTGAGGCTCCGTGCTAAATGCTCAGTGATTCGTGACAGGAGAAAAGAATAAATTTACAACCATCTTCTTTGAAGCGCGACCCGCTCGTTAAATTCGGAAGACAAAAAGTTTGGTTTTAGTCGCCTGTCAATCAAACTGATTTACCTTACCTTACGTTTACCTTAAGAAGTTTGATTGGAAAAGATTATTATCAAGTGACTTGATCTACAGTAAAGTTATATGGGCATTTTATATAGTTTACTTCATGTCATGAGTTATTATATATAATCAATGATAACACTGATCAGGGCCGTAGGCAGGGGGAGGGGTGCAGGGGTGCTAATGCAACACCACCTACCTACCCCCCATCCACTTGGGGATTTTTTTTGGGCGTTATTTAAGGATTGATATTTGATTGTGAAATATGTTGATTTGCCTGCTGATGATTCTAGTGATTCTTTGATATAGAGCAAAGTTATATATTTCCAAGTTTAAAGTTGTAAATATAATAATGCCATCAATTCACAGATTTCTAAATTTAGAGGTCAGGGAGATATGTGGTAACTGTTCGATTATTTGTCAACTTGAAGAGCAGCAATACCATAATGCATTATTGCTATGATACATGAACATATAAAGCTTACCTTCTCCAGAGTTCATCCAGTGCAGCCACGCTTTCTGCTTGGATCTGTAGAATGGTAGAGCCGGCTACGATAGCACTTACTGCAATCCCCATGGGAAGTGCAACTCCTTTCATCATTCTTATCAGTTTTTCTGGATCGTCTTTGTAATGATAAATCAAATACGAACTTCCTCCAACCCATCCTAGCACGGTAGCTAGCTTCCAGACACAACGCACGTTGACTTAAAAAAACAAAAAGAAGAATTTCATAATTCAAATCAAAGACATTCAATTTTTTTCGGGTTGGGAAGGCAGCCTGTGCACATCATGTTATAACATATTTCATACCTGGAGAAGAAGGGTTTAGTTGAGCTTTTAGATCCCGAATGTCCTTTCGTATGTCCTCTGTTGTATTTGATATCATCTTTTTGACATCTTGGTCTTGCAGATACCATTCTTCCAATTCCTCTTCGTATTCTTGAGCTTTTTCAGAGAGTGGATCTGTCAGGAGCTTGTCGATCGCTTCTTCCCATCCTAAAACAGCAGAAGGGTCGTAATGCTTCACTATCCTCAGTAAAGCATCTTTAATACGTATCCAAAGGTCTTGGAAATCAGTATCACTCAGCTCCATTTTGTCGTTCACATGAGCGTAAACATCGTTTCGATAATACTTTATCCTTGCTAAATCAGCTGGTAAAGTCAAATCTGTGTCATCAGGAAGCTCGTCCCATCCTTTTGCTGGTTTAGTTAAACTACAGAATTCTCTCAGCAGTTTGAATATCAAAGTTATATCAAAATCAGTAGATTTTCCGCAGGTAGTTTTGGTTGGAAAAAGAGTTTTCCACTGAGGCCTTGTCAACACTCTGTTTTTCTTCATCTTATGTAGTCCACTGTTTACTGTTTTCGTTTTCAAAAAAGCATGTGTTGAAGGATTCATAGAATCGAAAAGCTCTCTCAAAACTATAGTTCCTCCACATATTAGAAGCCTTGTTAGTCTTGTAAAATAACTCTTTTCTGATGTAGTCAACAAGACTTCGTCTGGGTCAACTGAAGCACTCGCCATATTTTAACGCAAACTTCCCAGAAGGATAAAGCCTTACAGCTTCTCCTTTCTGGAACTCACTCTTAATGATTTGAACTATTACATTGTAGAGTCTAGTATTCCATCGACGGATTTTGTAGAACGTTATTATTTCAGAGTAAATATGTTAAAAAACTACCCGGAAAATATGATCAAAGTGATATCTTCGGGTAGAAACTCGACTGGAAGAAAACAACTATCTTGATGCATTCTGGGATAGACGTCTTTTGTTTTATGGCGCCAAATAAGGTGCTGTTAAGCAAAATACCACCTAAAATAAATATATTTAAACTGATCTGAACACGAATAAATCAGAGGCTATGATGGTCTGATATATAGTTCAGGTCAACTAGATAAGTCACTGTCTTTGGGTAACGTAAGGTAACTTCATATCTGATTAGCTTTGGCGCGCTAATTCGATTTTAAAATGACGTCATCTATATTGTTTATAGAGGTTTTTTTTCGTCAATCGAATGGAAAAACGACTTCCGGGTCCAAAACGAAAAACAGTTCTATGAAGATTTTTCTTACTTTTTCTTCATGACAGGATTTGTTGTTCAAAGCTCTATAATAGATCCTTTGCAGCACGTCGGAATGCAGTTCAATTTGGAGGGCAAAACACTGAAAGAATTTCAAACTCCTGAGAATTGGAAACTATTGTTTTGCCCTCCAAATTGAACTGCATTCCGACGTGCTGCAAGAGGTCTATTGTTTCAGATTGTTTCGTTTTTCGCTTTATTTTAGCGGGTTTTGTGAGCAGTTAACCCGGAAATACGTCACAACGTAAAAGCGAGCAGCAACACAAATTTTGACGGAGTACCTGTGTTGAGTGTGACAGGTTTATTCTTTAAAATTTTAATCACCGTGGGTGGTGATTGCTGGGATACAAAGTCCAAAGTCCAGAACAGACAGTGCTAGATAACTGAAAATCTGGGCAACAAGTGAACGTTTTTTTTTTTTTAAATAATTCGTTCTTAAAACTTCCTTAGACCTCCTTAATTCAGTATATAAAAATTCTAGAATAAAAGCAAGACTTAGCAACAAGCAGACAAGACAATGTTTGAAACTTGTTATCGCTAATCATCATCGCAAGTACTTCAGTAGCGCAGCTCAACAGAGTCGAACTGGAAGCATGAGAAGGCGCCTCGGGCAGCCACTATACAGACCATGTATGACCCTGGAGCACAACTCTAACCAGTTTGAATTAGTTAGGGTCGGTTTGAGAGGAGGGAGGAGAAACCGAAAAAACCCTCGGAGTCAGAAAAAAATAAACTAACTCAGCTCACATGGGGATCGAACCCTGAACCTCAGACCACTTCATTACCACCACGCCATCCTGACTCCCCCTGATCCCCTTATCCTTAAGAACACAGAATTCCAACAAACTATTTTAATGAACTAGTTCAATTTTCAACTTTTTTTAAATGCTTTGAACTCGCTTTCAGCTATATCATCTACATTTTTTTAAATGTTTCATCTATTAATTTATTTTTCTATCTGTAACTGAAATTCAAAAAAAAAATTACTTGTGCTTCTTAGATTTTTTCTTTTTTGTCGCGGCTTTCGGATCAGTAGATGCTGTACTTGTACTAGCTTCAGCAGTCGTCCTTCTCTGTTCAAGGAGATCGCGAGCACATTTATTGATGTGCTTGAATCTGTCATTCCCAATATGTATTCCACCATGCCAGCGAGTCACGATGATTACCACGTTCTTGGCGTAGCTCCTTTGCAGCAAATGCAACAGCCTTTCTCCACCTAAATTCTCGCCATCATCCTCTCTTTCTTCAAAGTACGATTTTTTCTTTTCATCATATACTCTGCAAGCCCACATGTTATAAGTTGCTTTTGCAATCTTACGATCTTTCTTCAGTTCGTCCAATACTTGATCAACCTGTTCTCGAGATGTGATATCGGCAAGGTGGGCTTGGAATGTGCTTTTGCGATCTTCGATGGTTTCTCCATGAAGAATGTCAAACGTTGGGGTTTCCTGCTCTTTCGGCTTCTCAATGAAAGGTGTATATTTGATCTCCTCGAAGTATTTCTTTAATTTGGATGTTTGAATTTCTATTCCACTTGTCAGAAGTAAATCCAGAACGCTCTTTTGGATGCACTTGAACCTATTTTCCCAAAAATCTTCTGCAGTGGTCTCATACCAACACGAAACAACAACCATCACATCTGTAGCTCCAGTTCTTAGCAGAAAGCGAAGGACTCTTGCTCCAGAACTATTATCACCATCATCATCACAATTTTCGTCGTAGGCATGTCTTTCGGTATTAAAGATCCTGTAGGCCCAGATGTTATGCGTGGCCTCAGCAACATCAGGATCCTTTTTCTTTAGCTCAGCCAAAACTTGCTCGACCTGGTCCTTGGATGTTATCACAGCAAGATGAGCTTGTACTTTGCTTTCGCCATCTTCAACAATATCACCATCAAGAATCTCAAATTGAGAGGCTTTCTGCTCGATTCTCATCTTGGTTTCAAATTGCTCTTGCAACTCATCTTTTTCTTTGGCTGAGAAAAAAATAGTTGATCGAATTAAAAGAGTACGACTTAGTGCTAAGTGTACTTTGAAATTCTCTCAGCATTAGTGTACGTGTGAGAGGTTGATTGTATCTCTGATGTGCGCCTTATTGTGCGACCTTACCGTTAAAAATAAGCTGGCCTTTCATGTTCGGCTTATACTATTTTAAAACGGCTAACGAATACTAATCAATTTGCAGTAGAATAAAGAACCTGTGTATTTCCTCTTACAACAACAGAAGGCAGAATGCTGCGTATTCAAGAAGACTCTAGCTGTCTTTCTTAAAGTCACTTGCAATTTTTGCTGCAATTGTCCTACAGTTTTACTGCATGTAGAATGCAGAGATCGAATCCTCCGTACCGTTCTCGAGCTCATAGATTGTGGCCACAATTTCGAGACATTGGCCAGTATATACCATCTTGCCCATAACCGGCCTCAAGGAACATATTTCAATAAAGTTAGTCAACAAAAACCTAGAAAGCTCAGATTGCTAGGATCATGGGAAACTTTTTCTTTCCAACAATTAAAGCTTTTTGATGCGAACTGCAGCTTGAGGATGCTCATGAACAGGAGGTGAAACTGTAACTGGTAAAAGATCTGTAATAGTTCATTATAGTAATCAAGTAGTTGAAACACGTAAAATGTATCTACCCATAATCTTCGCCGGTCTCGGCTTCGTAACTTTTAGTATCTTAGTTTAGAGGTCATAGTTAGCCTAGATCAACCATGGAAAGATCCCTTACCTTGTAGCTGCTGCAATGCTTTTTTGTAATCTTCTTCACTAACAATAACTTCTAATTCCACCTCGTCATCCTTTGAAAGTTGTTTGAGCTCGTCAGTCAACAGAATTCTTTCTAACTCCTTTTTCAGTTTTCCTGATTTGTATCTGGATCAAAAAAGTTTGGATTACAGAAATATTGTTCTTGAGATTACGAGGACATATCCATCCATCCATCCATCCACCCACCCACCCATCCATCCAGTCAGTCAGTCAGTCATCCATCCATCCATCCATCCATCCATCCATCCATCCATCCATCCAGTCCGTCAGTCATCCATCCATCCAGTCATCCATCCATCCAGTCATCCATCCACCCACCCATCCACCCATCCATCCAGTCAGTCATCCATCCACCCATCCATGCAACCATCCACCCACCCATCCACCCATCCATCCATCCATCCATCCATCCATCCATCCATCCATCCATCCATCCATTCCATTAAGTCTTACAGTGTGACAGAATCATAATGTTAAGTGGCTCATAAAAATAATATGTATGACGTAGATAAAAAGTAGATAAACTATGTACTTACATTCTCCATAATCTCTCAAGGGCATTTGAATCTGTCACCCACAGCACAATCTTCACTGATCCCTCAGATACATCAACAACCCCTACCCCTCTCATTGAGCTAAAATACTCCCAGATACCATTGATACGATTACGCAGTAAGTATGCACCTCCTGTAACCAATTCATGTCCAGTTGATACTATTTTTGTGGTAATGAGTGCCAATAATTCTGAAAACAGGAAATTCGATGACTTAGGCCCAGTTCAGATGTCGAACTTTTCCCGCGTCGAATCTAATTGCCTTCGAGGCCAGCGGCTAAGGAAACGCCGAGAACTACCATATAAGACATCAGCTCTTTTGCTTTGCTTTGCGCCAGGAGACGATATATGTTAATTTTGGTCTACATACTTCTAGTTTAAGAGAAAACAGCGCTCAACCTCAAAGGCAATGGACTACTTCGACGATGCGGCGGCCATCTTGAATCTGAATTAATGAAAAGAACTTTTTACGAGATACCGGGGGTATACGTAGGAGCTGATGAAGAAAAAAACAAATCCTGGGTTACTCTTGCCCTATCATGCTGGTTAAATGACAAGCATTTCATTTTTCTACGTAGTATCAGTCATAATTTTCACATCTTCAATCCCAATGCATTATGGGGCGTCCAGGGGGCAAAAGAAAACAAAAACGTTGGATAAAATAGAGAATTTCTTTTTTTTTTTTGTCTTTCTTTCGTGTCCATCTTCTTAATTCATCTCTTGTCAAGTTGTCTAGGGGTGAAACGTTAATTTCAATCAACGCCATAAGAGTAACAAAGATTTGTTTATTTGCCCCCTACCAAAATGGCCGCCGTATCGTCGAAGTAGTCCATTATATTCGACGCGGCAAAAGTTCGACATCTGAACTGGACCTTATTACACTACTTTAGCTTGAGCGTAATGTTTTCCCAATACAGAAAACGTGTCATTCTCTTGAGAATAAGATTCTTTGTTTGAATTCTTTCAGTTATTCAAAAGCTGGTCTTTAACCAACTCAGCAACACACGATGGTCCATCGTGTCGAATGCTGCACTGAGGTCTAAGAGTACCAGGGGCGGATTTAGGGGTGGTGCATGACGGGGGTGATTAGTCACCCCCCTTTTTGGCCAGTTGAATATTTATTTTTGATCTTGACATCAGCTTTTTAGATTTTTTTCATTTTTTTAAATTTTGATATCATTTTTCATTCAAGCTGTCTCATTTCTCGCGTTTAACAGGCATCACGGCTTTCTGCCCCATATCTGCTTTCCCGCCTTTTCTACTTTCCCGCCTTTTTGGGCTTTCAGTCACCTCCCTCTCAAAAATCCTGGATCCGCCCCTGAGTACCAGTAATGTTCTTTTTTTCACCACCTTCTACTCATGTCAAACTTAATTTTTTTTATTGCTGGAAGCCAAAATAGTCAGTCAAGTTCACTAACTATTTAGTGACATTTTACGGGGAAGGCGATGTTATTTTATGCGTTTTTCGGCGCTGTTGTGTGCTCTCAAGGTTTCCTGATTGAGTAGTGACAATTTGGACAGTCAGTGGCACCTGACAGGCCAATATAGATCGTGTCTTTGCCGAGGAAGATCGACTTTATTTGTATGTTCTTTGATTTAGATGAACATGGATGATACATCCCCAACACAGAGATGTTGTCCCAATACTACCAACTTACTGTTGACTCACATGACTCACTGATTAGCCAGTGATTAGCTTATTTTATTCATGTTATTTCTATCTTTCTAAAAGCCCGCTGAGTTCATTTGTATATATTTACAAAAATGTATAGCAATATATTTTTTCTGTCGTAATTGCATTTGTATCGGTATTATTTTTGTCAGCTGCACCATAAACAAACGACATGCAGAAGAGACATGCATCATTCAACTTGAACTAATAAGCAACGAGTAGTATATTTTAGTATATTTTTCTAAGGGCCAGTTTGGAAAAAAGACTACGTCTTTATCTGTGTAACTTCTCTAATAAAGATTTATTATTATTATTAATATTGTTATTATCATTATTATTATTATTATTATTATTATTATAATCTGATTAAAAAGAAAAAAATTCTACTTCTACTTCTTCTTCTACTACTACTACCACTACTACTACTACTACTACTACTACTACTACTACTACTACTACTACTACTACTACTACTACTACTACCACTACTACCACTACTACCACTACTACTACTACTACTACTACGACTACTACGACTACTACGACTACTACGACTACTACTACTACTACTACTACTACTACTACTACTACCACTACTACTACCACTACTACTACTACTACTACTACTACTACTTCCACTACTACTACTACTACTACTACTACCACCACCACCACCACCACCACCACCACCACCACTACTACTACTACTACTACTACTACTACTACCACTACTACTACTACTACTACTACTACTACTACTACCACCACCACTACTACTACTACTACTACTACTACTACTACTACCACCACTACTACTACTACTACTACTACTACTACTACTACCACTACTACTACTACTACTACTACTACCACTACCACTACTACTACTACTACACTACTACTACTACTACTACTACTACTACTACTACCACTACTACTACTACTACTATAACAACTACTACTACTACTACTACTACTAGTACTACTACTACTACTACTACTATTACTACTACTACTACTACTACTACTACTACTACTACCACTACTACTACTACTACTACAACAACTACTACTACTACTACTAGTACTACTACTACTACTACTACTACTATTACTACTACTACTACTACTACTACTACTACTACCACTACTACTACTACTACTACTACTACAACAACTACTACTACTACTACTACTACTACCACTACTACCACTACTACTACTACTACTACTACTACTACTACTACTACTACTACTACTACTACTACTACTACTACTACTACTACTACTACTACTACTACTACTACTACTACTACTACTACTACTAATAATAATAATAATAAAGATAATGATGATGATGGTAATAATAATAATATATATAAATAATAATAATAACAATAATAATAATAACTTTATATACACCTAATTGCAAGAACGTTGTCACATGAAATAAAAAATAACGAAAAAAAACCGAAAAAATCGGTTGCAACCAGAGCTTCTCGCTTCTCGGTGCTGACCAAAAGGAACGTGGGCTCTGGGTTGGAGATTAAAATTCACACCTCACTAAAGATTAAAATCCCACCCTTGCTACAAATTCTTTTTTTTTTTTTTTTTTTTTATCAACACACTGAAGTAATCTGTAGTTTAATGTTTAGAGCTAGCTGATGAACAAGGGGCTGGACATTGATTTTGAAGGAGGGGAGGGAGGGAATGAAAACAACTACACAATGTATCTGTGGTTGATGAATTACAATGTATTTGCTGCAGTGTGGAGGGGGAATTATCGGCAAAAGTCCTATGTCGTATATACGGTGGTTTTCGTATATGGATGGGAAACGATACGGCAGAATTGTAGTCTTACTGTAGTCGTAACTACGCGTTGTGGTTGAATAAATTACTGGAAGAGAATGACAAGCCATTTGAATGTCAACCCTACAGTACGAGGCGGGGAGGGTTACCTACCTGAAAAGCCATGCTCACTGAGAGAACAAGTACGATGGTAAATAATGTGTTCTTCCCACTGGGCAACAGTAGAAGGACTATATGAGCGTACAATCCTTAGCAAAGCACCCTTGATGTCATCCCAATGATCATTAAAATCATCCTGTCCAACTTGTCTCCTATGAGAATGTGCGAATGTGTTGCGATACCATCTGAGTCTTGCTATATCTGCTTCCAGTGTAGTATCTGTGTGACTTGGAAGATTGTCCCATCCATTCACAGGAATTCCAAGACCAGAGATTTCTTTCTGTCTTAGCAATTTCACCAATAATGCCAGATCAAATGACTTCGACTCGACTGTACTGGAATTCGAAGGGAACAGGTTGTCCCAATCATTACCGTTCAAAACTTTCTTTTTTTTAAGTTTTTGTAGTGTGCTTAACACCTGTGGATCGTGCAGCTTGACTGCTAAATCTTTTGGAGGGATCTTAGAATCAAAAAATCCTGTAACAATGTTAGTTCCATCATCATTCACAAGCAAGTCTAACCTTATATAGTTGGTTTGCTCTGGTGAAATTTGCATCCGAACATCTGGTGCTCTCGCCATTTATAAATCTTACACTAAAATTCCGGCTCCAAAATACGAACATATTTTCCCTAAAAGAAGAATTTGAAAATTCAAGCTAAGAATTCCTAAAGTTGCCCGACAAATATTTTTTTTACGCCCGCGTTTTTTCTAAAAAATTCATTATCAATTTATTATTTTTTCACTTCCAGGAAATCGAGTTGTATTGGGCCTGGGAACGACCACAGGCAACCCAGATTAAAATTTTATGTCTTTCTTTTCCGTGTGTCGTTGACCTACAGAAAAATTGATATAAATAAATATAATGTTCTTAAAAAGTTACATTGCTCCATTTATTTTCTATCTATTTCTTTTTCGAACAGCAAGTAAACGATTTAACGAAAAATTCCTAAATTAGACTCTGGGTTTCCTGTGGTAGGGCAGAAAATATATCTTGTATGTCATTCACCTCCAAAAAAATTAATAGGAATAACTATAGCTTTATTCAATAGTCGTGTTGCGTTTATTTAGTCATTTATTTTCAATTTTAAGCGTTTTTGGAAACCGAACGAACCGATTCAACCAAGAACTACTGGGTTCCCTGTGGTGGGGGAGGAAAACAAGATGGCGATGGTTCATCGAGTCTTGTCGTTATGGTGCGTCTTCCTTCTCTTCTTGATTTTCCTCGTTATTCGTCTTGATCGCCAAACACACTGGTTCTGGTTCATCGTATTCATCCCCTTCTTCTTGTTTGACTTCGTATTACTCTGCTATATTATCGTACGCTTTGTTCAACACTTAAAAAATGGGTTCGACGACAGAGACTCGACTTTAAAAAGGAAGTTATGGTTTTTCTTTCTTGTCTCGACGAAGCTGACGTTTCTCTTTGTTCTTGGTGCTAAACTCGAAGGAATGATAACAGCTTCGTATTATTATGTGTTTATTCCTCTCTGGGTCTTTCTGATCGGGATGGCTTGTGATGCAACGTCAAGGGTCTGTGCAAGTGTTCATGCAACTTAGACAAAGTAAGCTTAATCCATAAGCTACAATGCAAAACAGTGTCTATATGACACAAAATCCTCCTATTTCTGGAAGCATTGCCAATTCTGAGATGAGATACCACCATTCAAGAAGTTCGTTGTGATATGAGGACCAAAATTACTGAGGAAAAATCCCAGAACTACGTCAATTCATGTTCAGTAAATATTGAAAGACGTTTCCATGAAGGTACCTTCATGATACCAATTGATAAATCTATGTTCAAGTTTATCTTTCTCGTTGCAAACCCTTCGCATTGTCAACTTTTGACGTGATATAAGACAAATGGATGTAACTGGGAAGTACGAAGTGCTGAAGATATTTTTGCCCAGAAATCTTGATAAAACACAGCACAAAGCACCTCAACTTACATCTGTTACATTCGGTTGTAAGTCATTATGCCATTGGAATACAACAGTAACTAAACGTTATCGAGTGCAACGAGACCTTGAATTTTGATTTAGAGACAACAGGAGGTCTTTAAGTTGATTACTTGCACAATATTAAAATAAATGAATAAGATATTTCTATTTAATAAAAAATTAACACTATCAATATGATATCATTTAATTGGTTATACTAGCTTGTTTTGTGCTTCATTCCATCCATCCATCCACGTACGCATCCATCCATCCATCCACCTACCCATCCATCCATCCATCCACCCATCCATCCATCCATCCATCCATCCATCCATCCATCCATTCATCCTATCGTAACAGTGAGATGAATGGTGAGCTTGCAATGATAGAGACCTTTTTTAACACCTTGGACAATAATTCACATGTCTCTATCATTGCAAGCTCACCATTTGTCTTGCTTCAATGCAGAGGCATGGCTACATTTCAAGATGGCGCAGGGAACTGTGAAAAGGAGTATTGGATAGACCACAATCAAATTTTATGAATCAATAAATTACACAAACTAAGTTTATGAAGGTTTTTCCTGTCCCAGAATTTCTCCAATAGACCTTTTTAGCTTCGTTGTTTGTTGTGCCCATTTCAGACCATGTGATGTAACTCTTGGGAGTTGATTTTTTCATGTGTAAATATTTTAATAAAAGAACATTTCTCAAGGGAATGTCATGTGGTCTGAAATGGACAATTTGCATACGAAGCTAAAAAGGAATATTTTGAGTCTTATATATTTGCATAATGTCTGCTCATAACAAAATAAAATACCCTTTTTTTGAAAATAGTGTTTAGAAAGAAACTATCAAATAAAAAGATGTTATTGGGAAATTAATGAATGAAAAATAATGCATAATTTTTCCCATTGAAATTGGAAACTTTCCCATTGAAATTGGAAACTTGAGTTGAATGAAAAAAAATAATTTTTTTTCTCATTTAAGACCATGTATCATTCACTTGAGTATTACAGTCCCCTTGCAGCACTTCGGAATGCAGCTCAATTTTTGGGGAACGAAACAATAGATGTCCAATATTCTCAGAAGTTGAAATTCTTTTGAGCTGCTTTGACGTCAGAAGGTGATCGAGAAAAGTATTCGTTGGGTTCCCTGTGTTTCTTGAACACCAAGATCCAACATGGAGGTCGAAAGTGGTGGGGACTTCGAACAATGGTTGTGTTTAAAACTAAAGGATATAGGACTCGATGAAGAAGTCTTTGGCAGTTATGTTACTGGAGTCCTGGACGAGGAGGACTCTAACGATGAAGATCGTCAAGACGCGTTAGTTGGAATCCTAGACGGAATGACAGTAAGAAACGACAAACTCATCTATAAAATTACTTCAAATTTTTCACGTTAGAATTGCGAAACATCACTAAAAATATTAGTAATATTAAGATATCGAACTCAGGATCATTACTGTGATTATTTTTGAGATATTTTAAAGCAGTGAATCCCGTTTTGGAGATGAAATATAGGTTATATTTTTTTGTCTAAGTCAGCTAGAAGCTAACTTGTGCACGTGGGGGTTTTGAGATGTTCGCATATATTGCCCTGAATAGGTAAATGTTTACGAATAGAAAGATCACTGAGATTTTGGGTTTCCAATATCGTAAGTTCCTTGATTTTGTGTTTGTACTTAAATTTTTGATTTAAGTGTCAACACAATTTTGACCCCCCTCCCCCAGCTGGCCTGTTACTATCCACATGGAAAAACTCACGAACTAGCTATTAAAAAATTGAGTTTCCTTGAATAGTCCCTCTTTCACAGTCCCTTGCACCATCTTGTAAGGTATATGGGCCTTTGCATCGAAGCGAGATGAACAGTGAGCTTGCAATGATAGAGACATGTGAATAATTGTCCAAGGTGTTAATAAAGGTCTCTATCATTGCAAGCTCACTGTTCGTCTCGCTTCGATCAATGCAAAGTCTCCCGGCTACTTTTCAAGATGGTGCAAGGAACTGCGAAGGGGACTTTAGTGCCTTTAGTACATATTCTATTAATGTTTAATATATGTATACAAATTATTCAAATCTTGCATAATTTCTGATTATACTAAACTATGAGTGCTAAATTGTCAAATATTACAGCGGGACACACAAAAGTATGACCAAATTGAATATAATAGCATACGTTTATGTGCAGGCTTTTGTACATATTTAAACATTTTAATGCGAAGCTGGCTGGTTTTACCAAATAAGGCATGTAAAAGCTCATTTGGCAGCTCATTTGGCAGCTCATTTGTTTTATATGCAGTAGACCTTATTTCAGCTTGGTGTAATGTTTTCCCATTTCAGACCACGTGTCATTCCCCAGAGTATCATTTCTTTGTTTAATAGTTATGCATGAGAAGACACATGAATATGGATACAACTCAAACAAAGAATCTTATTCTCAAGACCATGTGTCATTCCCTAGAGTATCATTTCTTTGTTTAACGGTTGTACATGAGAAGACACATGAATATGGATACAACTCAAACAAAGAATCTTATTCTCAAGAGAATAACATGTGGTCTGAAATGGAAAAAATATTTTGCTTTTACAGTTAGTGTTCTACCATATGAAAACATCGTCTAGCCTCCCACCTCATTATGGAGCATTTTTGTTAACATTTTCTTTGATTTTCAGGAAGCACCAGCAGAAGAAGTTTCTGCCGAAATCCTGTCAAAGTGGAGAGTATCAAGAGCTGATGTTATAAAAAAGAGACAGCTAGATAAAGGTAACTTTGATTTCAAACTTTAAATTTTACTGAGCCCTGAAACAACCTCTGGGCTGATCTAAGTCAGGGCATGGGTGATGGCTAACTCACAGATAGAACCCTGAAACAACCTCTGGGCTGATCTAAGTCAGAATCAAAGTCTGGTTGCACACAGACTGCATCAGTCACTAAGTTCATAAAGTGATTCTCGCTAGATTCAATTAAGATATCAATTTATGAATAACTATTTTCTTTGTAAATAGAACAAGAAGCTGCAGTTAAGAGAGACAAACTGGCCCAAATCATGGAAAAACAGGCATCCACTCTATCAACTGCCAAACCAGCCAAACAAGTAGATGCTGAACTCAAAAGAAAGTTGCTGAATGAGTATGGCCATCAGTCGGAGGAGGACAATTAATATCCTTAAATATTTGATCGGATTTTTATTGATTTAAATTCCATTGCTGATAGGTACTAGGAAAAGGTGTTCCATTCAGCGGCTAACCTAAAAAACTCTTCATCCCCCTCAGCCCCTGAGCCCCTCTAAGCCCTCTGCTGCCTCTGTCCAACATAATTAAGTTTATATCCTTAACATTTTGTAATTCTGACAGTGAAGATGAACTCGAAACACTTGAAACACGTGTTCCCCCTCGCCTAACTGGCAATGAAGCAGGTACTTTATATTTTATTTACTGTCCTAAAGTTGGTCCGAGGTCTCAAATATATGGACTGAGGCCTAACAGCCTTGGTCTATTTTAAGGTATGAGACCTGGGTAAAGTGGCTGTCATTTCTACAAAATTAACTTACACTGTATCCAATACACCTAAATTTATTTAGTACTTCATAATTAATGTATATATGATATAATTTTTTTTCAAAATTACAAGTCAAAAGTGTGAAATTTTACACCTAAGGTGTCAAAAAAGACACAGGCAACCCAAGGCTCTTTTTACGTAATTTATCTCTCTAGAAAATTTTACAATAAAAAACTAAGTTTGGGCTATAAGAAATACATTGTATAAGGAACAAAATTTAGGCAGCCCGAAGCAATATATTTATTTGGCGAGTTAAAACTACAGTGACAAGGGTACAGCTTTTCCCTTTCCGGACCAACTTTAGGAAGGTATATTTTCAAAATTATGCAACCTTGAGTGCTCCAGTTGTCTGGAATCTTGGGCTCCGTCAATCAAAGTTACGACAGGCTGAGTTCATTCCAATTGCAAGTGATAAAGAAATTCCGTCAACTCAACAGCCATTTTCATATGATTTGAATATGATGATCTAGCAGAAATAAGTGCCAATAGTTATTCCTAGATTTGGATAAAACTCAACAAATCGATAACGTTGAAGATTAGGTTTGAAAACAAACTCAAACATATTTTTGAACAACATTTTCTTAAATACCTTGTTCATTACAGGCATGAGAACGGTTGTCTCTGATTGGTTGAGCGGTAATTTCTTTTAATTAGGCCCGTGCTAACTTTGATTGACGGAAGCCAAAATTCCAGATCACTGGAGTTGTCCAGGTCGCGTAATTTTGAAAGTAGGTGAACTCTAAGAATCATGGTCGTCGGAGGGGGACAAAACAGAAACCATACAAGAAAACTGTAAAAATTGTATTTTTATATTACTTAGAACTTAGATTACCAACATACTGTATCTGTATTAGCCACCAAACACTGTATATGTTGTAGAATAAACACCAATCGATAGAATCTTTAAAAACCAGACATTGAGAAGGACTTTCGATATTCTGCTTTTCTGCTTTTCACTGGATTGATAATTTATGAGTTTGAAGCATAGGTTGTGTATTTTACTAATCCATAGTAATTATTCTTCAGAACTCTTTAAAAATACCAGTGCTCAATGAATGCCACTTTTGCACTTCACTGCACTGATAATTTATGAGTTTGAAGCATAGGTTGTGCATTTTACTAAACCATAGTAATTGTTCTTCAGATCTCTTTAAAAATACTAATGCTCAAGCTGCACACGATAAAGAAAGAGAAAAGCGTGATAAAGAAAAGAAGGAAAGCGAACAGAAAAAACACCAGATCAAGGAAGCAAAGGAGAAACAGAAGCAAAAGACTGAAGACCGAAAAGAGAAAGAGAAAAAGAGAACCCAGAAAGGAGAAAGGCGAAGATGACAGGATCACATATTAAATGAATGAGAAATGATAAACAAAGGATGCTTTACTGCCATTTCGATGGAAGTGTTGAAGTGGATGTTTGAAGATTACATACTGCTTCCGAGGTACCCTGGGTACTCTTTGAACCATGTGAAAGTGCCTATGAAACGTGTGACAATACATTCTCAGTATAGATTCTATATGAGACGATCATGAGCTGTTCAAGACCAAAAATAATTCATAGTTTGGGTGATGCATCTTGAAGTTATAAAGGCTTATTCTTGTCATACTGTATGCTAAAGATTGTGATGTTAGGGGAGTCATTTATGGTTATTTGTTCCTTGTAATTCAAAAATTCCTTGTATTGCAGAAATTAATCAGCAATAATTTTAATAAGAGCCTGATGAATGATGATGGATGAAACAGTGATGCATTCCAAATTTGATTAATCTATACCTGATGGCACAGTCACTAGCATATTACAAGCCAGGATAAACCTTTATTATTTCAAGACACAAAATCTGATTTTTTTATTACTGAACAGCTCACCTCATGTACAATCTATACTGAGTATATTGTCATATGTGTTAGTGGCACATAAATGTTAAAAGTGTTAAATTAGGTTTGAGACCAACTTTAGATTTATGAAAATTTATTTTCGTGTGCCTGTGTTGTGTTTGTGTGAGTGAAATGGCTTCTGCTCTGCAACAATCAAAACGATGGAAAATACACAATACACTGTCCAATCAGATTGCTTGAATGGGCAAGCCATTCAAGTTTGTGATCATGGGACCCATCTAAGTGCAAGAAAGCCATTTGAATGCTAAACTAGGAAGTCATTTGGTGCCAAAATTAGAAGCCATAGACCTTTATCACACTAGCAAGGCATTTTGAAAAATTATTCAAGCTTGTCACATCAATATTAGCAAAATTGCGAAGTTTCATAGAGATTGCTCTTCAACTAGTGAATATTAAAATTATAGACCTTTTTAGCTTGGGGAAAACAACTTACCCAAGCTAAAGAATTCTATTTGCAGCACTTGCCCATCCAACATCTACATTGCTCTTCTAATTGCTAATTGCTAATCTAATTGCTCTTCAACTAGTGAATATTAAAATTATAGACCTTTTTAGCTTTGGGAAAACAACTTACCCAAGCTAAAGAGTTCTATTTGCAACACTTGCCCGTCCAACATACAGTACATTCTTTAGAAACAAATTCCAAACTTGAAAAACTCACATCTTCTCTGGATTATGGACAGTCTTTACACAAATTCAAATATTTTAAAATGTCACGCTAACCTGGTAAAGGTCAGTTTGAGTGCTAAGACAAGAAAGCTCAGGGGCGTAGCCAGAGGGGAGGGGGGCAGGGCCCGGCCTTTGGTTGATGTTCAGAAAACAGCTTTTGGGCCCCCTAATCCAAAATCCTGGCTAATTTTAATTTACAAGACTAAAATAGGAATACTGTAGCATTAAATTAGGGTTATTGTTCTACTAATAATGTAGCCCAGTAAATTTTTTGAAATGGTTGAAAATTTTGTTTTTTGACAACATGAGCTACAAAATTAATATAATACAAGATATGTTTGAAGACGGTAATAAAATAATGCTGATGGGAAAATGTCATTGTTGACTTCATTACTTAAATGTCTGTTTTTAAAATGAAAAAAAAAAAAAAAAATTATATTTATATAGCGCATTTCCACTAATTGTCCAAAGCGCTGAATAAACTGAAATAAAGACAAATCATATGAACATAAAGTGTTAAGAATCCCAACTGGCAAGGAGACAAACCAGTTGGCTACTTACAAGCATGGTCGAGAAACTGAATTTGACCTAATCGAAATCAGGACAAATACAGTCTCAGCTAGTGGCCAGAGCGGGTCTCGAACCCGGCACCACCGGATTGCGAGACCAACGCTCTGATCCCTCGACCATGCTGCCTCCATGCTGCCTCATGTAAGTGCACTTGGTTTCGTTAAACCTTAATGGTGATGACTGACAATATTTTTACATTACCATAACCTATGTATTATGAGCCAGCAAATAAACAAGTGAATGAAAGATTGAATAAATGAATGTACGAATGGATGTATAAATGGATGAATGAATGAATGAATGGATGTAAGAATGGATGAAGGGATGGATGTAAGAATGGATGAAGGGATGGATGTATGAATGGATGAATGATTGAATGAAGGGATGAAGAAATGAATGGATGCATGAATTGATGATTGAATGAATGAATGGATGGATGAAGGAAGGAATGAATGAATGAATAGATGATTGAATGAATGAATGATTAAATGAATGATTGAATGAATATATAGCAGTGGTTCCAAACAGCAGCCCTTCTTTTATGAAATCTCCAATCCCTCCCCCTTCTCTTGCTTCCTGATCTAGTCACACCAATCCTCTCATATTCTTTATGTAAGGGCTAAGATCAATTTTTATCTTAGGGGACCTAGTATAGAGGGGAGGAATTGGGTTACCCAGTACCCAACATCTCTGGAAGTTATATCCTGGATTTTGTCCTCAAATATCTCCAAAACCGAAAGTCAAGTTGCAGAAATGAATGTACTGTCTGTTTGCATATATGCTAAACAACATATTTGTGTTGAGCATTTCGATGGTTCTCTGGGGAGAAGAGGGGGAAGGGGGTAATTTATTGTTATCCATGGCCTAATGGAATTTGTCCCCCTTCTGGGCAATGAAGCTCATAAATAAATCAAAATTTTGAAGTTTGGGTTTCCTGTGGTACAAATTTCACTTCCGGTTAACTGGTTTTACTGGTTTGTTCACTTCGAAGCTCATGCATGAAAAGATATTATAAGAAAGAAAAAAGATTATTATCAAATTTACAAATATAATATACAAATAATAAGAAAATTAAACAAAGAAAGAAAATTATGAAGTTTGGGTTCCCTGTGTTACAAATTCAACTTCCGGTTAACTGGTTTTACCAGTTTGTCCACTTCCGTCACGGTATCGAGGCTCAGCCATCCAAGAGACGCCGCGTTGCTGCTGGTTTGCAGTTCTTCCGATCTTCACTCAATTCAAGCATGGCGACCAATTTACCGTCAAATTCACCCTCATTTTTACCATCTTTAACATCCCTCAAAGCATATTTATTAATTCTCATAGTTTCATTAATATCTCAATGTGCCCTTGGAAACAAAAACGGTGAGTTTAAGAATTTCTAAATGTTTTAAAAGTTTAAATTCCGGACGACTATCGCTCGTTCATTCAGGGTATCGAGTTATCAAATCGTTCATAATTCTCTCTTTCTTACTCCACAGATTTTAAATATGTGACTTGTGGAAGCGTTGTTAAGCTCTTAAATGTACAGCATAATGTTAGGCTACACTCTCATGAAGTTAAATATGGTTCTGGTAGCGGACAACAGGTTTGTACGAATTATTTTTCATCTAAACTTCCTGCAAGTGTGATTATTGGCTCATATTTTCTCATTTTGTTTTGCAAACTAACTACAAAACCCTCATAATCTGTAAAAAAGTATATAGTATCTTAATTTTGAGTCGAGGTTCTTTTATATGGTGTTGAATTTTGCAAAGAAAATAATTTAATTTAGAAGAAAATAAGTTTTGTTCATCTTGAAAGAGGATTTCGAAATACATTGTGAAACAGCGGTTTGTTTTTATCTATAAAAATATTATCAAAACAAAAAATCATTCTCAGATAAAGCTTATCATATAATTTTCATTTTACTTTTCATTCTCTTATACTTTTATTTTATTCCTTTACTGAGAATTTTTGGGAAAAAGTTCAATTGAATCTGTCATGACTCATTAGCATATATGGAAATCATTTCTCGTGGCTTCACGCGATTTGCTGATCAAAACATTTAAAAGGTTGATATCTGTTTTTCTCGTTCTAGTCCCCTTCCTTTGCTTCCGACTCTTCTTTTATTTTAAAAAAATCTTAAAATTTCATATCGTGCACTATGAAGTCTAGATTAAGGTAATGTGAAAATATGGCCATTTAGAAAATTTAGGGCCACAGTCAAGAAAATGCTGAAAACTACCGCATAAGACATCGGCTCTTTTGCTTAATGCCAGGAGATGATATGTAATATGTTTGGTCTACATAATTCTAGTAGTTTCAGGGAAAACAGTGCTTGACCTCAAAGGCAATTAGATAAGATGCCGCAAATGTTTGACATCTGAACTGGTCCAAATTTTAAACGTCAAACTTCACAAGAACCAAACCTAATGATATGAAAGAATACTGCTTTTTATCCCTTACAAGAACAACTAATATTTGTATACATTTTACTCACAATGTTGCCTCTGTACTTGACATGATAAATGTATTATGCGATCCAGGGTCGAGCCCCACTGTGTTCAATGTCGTATATGAGTACAGTGTAGAGTTGTTTGTTGGTTCTCTCCTGTGCTTTGATGGTTTTTCTCCAGTTTTCCTCCCTCCACAAAAAATCATCTTCTAAATTCCAATTGGAATCTACTCTGTAGAGATGCCACTGCTAAATCCCATATATTTATTTAACTTATTTCCACACTTCACTAACCAATATTGGATGGACGTAAAGAACCACTGAGGACATAAAGAAACCCAGGCACTTCTTATAATAATAATGAGAATTAACAGTGGAATCCACAGAGTGGCTCTTACTCCACTGCATTCCAATTGGAATTTAGAAGTTGATTTCTTATATGTCTTAATGGCGTTCTAGTATTAGTGAAAGCTATTTAGAAGTGTAATATACCAAGAACCTTTATCTGTAGGTTTTTCTGCAGATAATACATTTATCATGTCAAGTTCATTTGAGGCCACAGCAGAGATTGAAATAATTGTTGAATATTTTGTCAGTTATAGATTGAAGTTCCTAACACAAACATTTTGTTTCTGTTTGATTTGATAGTCTGTTACTGGTGTAGACTCACCTGACGATGGCAATAGTTATTGGGTTATAAAGGGAAAGGTAGACGCTCCATGTAAACGAGGGTAAGTCAGTTATATAATAAAGTCAGTCAAGGTATGGCACATGGTAAAATGCTCACCTCACCTCAGAGGTCCAGGGCTCCAATCAAACTGGTTAGAGCTGTGCTCGGGGGTGTAAACTGCCTTCACATTGCTTTCAGTTCGATCCTGTTGAGTTTTGCCACTACTGTACTTGCAGACCAGGGCCTAAAATAAAGGTCGGTCAATCGCCGGTCTTGATGACTTGCCAAATAATTATTAGTTTTAGCTCGGTTTTACCTCATTTCTGGCTCAAACCTTATTGGTCAAAATGACTGGAAAGGCAAAGATTTGACCAGACAAGTTCCAGTTGTGGCCGGACATTGTCTGTTGACCGGCCGTTATTTTGAGCCCTGCAGACATAGTGATTAACGATAACAAGAACTTCACAGTAGAACTGTGAAGAGGAATATAAGAAATAAAAAAAAATCTTCAAGGAAATGAAAAATCTTCAAGCCTTGCCATTATTAAGAATTTATAACCTCTATTTCCAACAGCACACTTATAAAATGTGGGTCTACCATCAGAATACAACACTTAGCGACAAAGCGCAACCTACATAGCCACCATTTCCAGTCTCCTATCTCTCACAATCAAGAAGTTAGTGCATTTGGTGAGGATGGTGCTGGGGATGATCTAGATGAATGGTCTCCAGTCTGTTCTACAAAGTACTGGGAAAGGAAAGAGATTATTAGATTCAAGCATAGGGAAACACAAGTGTGAGTATTTATGCATGCTAAGATTTGGTTTCTCAATGGTATATTAGAGTGATTTAGCATCAGGAAGTGAAGTTCAAAGAACACAGCAAGAGCACATTTTTTTATGTGCTCGCTGTCGCCAATGTGGTTGACGTCCTCCACATGTTTCACACAAAGGGCATTTAGCACAAAGCCTCACATTGAAATCTTTGTGTGTGACAAGCCAAGCATATTTCTGAAATGAGCTGTTTAATGCCTTAGTAATAAGCCTCTGGTCCAGTAAGGTTACCCAAGGGAGTTCAAGAAATGTTTGAATTTTTTGTTGATAATTTTTTGTTTCATATCCAACAGATATCTGCACACAACAGGAGACCAGTTTGGGAGACCTATAAATGGGCAGAGAGAGATCAGTGGGTACAGTTACCCTGAAGCCGGCAATGAATGGAAAGCAATGGTAAGTACAGTAGTCGAACCTCTACACTATCATTATACACTGTACACTTGATGATCAAGAGCTTACGAAATTCCCACAGCTAATTTACATCACATGTGACCAGTAAAGCTGTGTCACATGCTACGATTTCTCATGCAACTTGTCGCGTGAAAAAAAAATTGTTGCAGGTTGCACGAGACCATGTCAAATGCTCTGATAAGAGATGCAAACAAATGTATAGCAATGCATCGCATGATAACTAGCCTTGTTATCATGCTGGACACATACATCTCTTTACAAAAATTCCACAAACAATCTTAGTTTTGGAAATTCTTATCATCATCAGCTAAGAGCAATCTTTACGAAACTCAGCAATTTTACTATTATCAATCTAACAAATTTGATAGTAAACTCCTTTTTCCAATAAATCAAATATCTGTCACACTATCCCACCCGTAATTTTTTATACTTCACTTCACTTCATTCATTTTGCATATTTTTTTTTACACAATTAATCTTACATTTGTGGATTAAATTTTACAATTATTGTATTCACCATTTTAAATTAAAAAAAACAACATTTCCTTTTATTTATGTCTAGAGCCTAAATAAACTGGGATGTTTCCTAGTTAGGCTCCAGCTTGAGCTGCTTGCAGACCCCCTCCTTTCTTTCTCTCTCTGAGGGATTTTCTGAAACATTATTTCCTCTCTATTTCAGGAGGGAATATACGTCAAACCAGATTCAGATAACTAGGGAAAATACCACATCCCTTTACGATGGAGGTCCTTCTTTTTCAAGATCATTGGATTTATGAATCCTAGAACAGTTATATGACTGTAGGACCTAGAACCTTAGTGAAGTTTTTTGTTCTCATGGACATTTGCACCAACAGGTCAGGTGACCACAACCCCCTTAAATCAAGCATCAAGCACCAAATAAATGTCAAAATGAACTGGGATTCTCAATATTCTGTGTACTTAGACATTTCATTGGCTTATTGTGAAATTGGTTTTTCGCTGCCGTCAATCAAAACTAATCAGTCAGTACCTTTTATATTTTTGACTGGTGGCAGTGAAAAACCAAATTCCGACGGGCAACTTGCAACTACTGAGTTCACAGAATATTGAGAAGCACAGTAATAGGAAGATAAAGTTTCAGCTCCAAATATTTTACACAGGAAAAATAGCATGAAATACGCACACATTCTTAGAAAGTATTAGGTTTCTTATCTTATGCCATTTTATTCTCCTCTATCGCATAGACTGAGTCGAAGCTTCACCTTCTTACTAATATGGAATCGCTCTCTTTTGAAGTTCATTTTCACATTGGTGTTTGATTTAAAAGGAGTTTGTTGACCTCAGTGGTAGCCCTTTTGATAAAATATTTTTCTTTATCCCGAGTCTGGCTTATGTTTCTTGACTGAGACCAAACAAAACACAAGTCTAAAGATGAGAGCAATATCTCTTGACAAAAACACTTGTGTAACATTTAACAAATTCGGTACACTATTCTTAAAATATATTATTATTTTGACATTCCAACTTACTGTAGGTACTTAAAATCCCTTTATTCTTGAATTTCACATATTTGATAATTTGCTCTTATGATATTTTATAGACGTGGAGCAAAAGCACTTGTCTAGTAATTCTAGTATTCGTTGCTTATATTAAAATACTGTCATCGTAGTGATTGAGCTGCTTTGACATCACGTGAAAGGGGTCTTTTTTTTTTTCCATTCTACTGTCCTCATGTGAGCACTCGGCCCTAAGGTTAATATTCAGACATGAACATTCCTGTAAAAGCATGCTCGCTATGCCAACCATCTTACTTTTCTTGGCGGTCCTCTACATAAATGACCCTCAATCGTGAGACAAACGAATAAGTATCATTTTATTACATTTCAACAAAGAATATTATCCATCCTAATATATATTTATCAATAATATTACAAAATGCAAGTATAATATCTACATCACTGTAGTCATCACTATTATTATCAGCATTATTACTTTAATCTACATCAACTATCATCTTCAACGATTTGCAAAATTCCAACAAACTTACATAGAGATGTACGATCACATGACGGTATACATGTTAGATGGCAGCTAGAATACCTAGAATACTGAAAAACTAATTACCAAAAATTTGGGAAGTACGTGCCCGCCCCCTCCTAGGCCTACGCCAGTGGCATTGACATTATACATCAAAGAAAAAAAAGGCTCGATTCGAACATTTTAGGGGGGCAACCGCCCCTCGCCCCTCCTCGCTACGCCACTGGTTTGGATATACTACAATATGAATATCATTTTTAAAAATAAGTGTCAGTTTGGTCAGTGAAAAATGTTTTTTGTCAGGAAAAAGGCAGGAAAATTTTGTTTTTACTGCAGATGAGTGGAAACCCTGATAATACAATCGTTTTACATGAGAAAGAATTCAATTCCCGACAGTAAAGGGATTCTATATGGTTTTGCCATCTAACATGGCCGCTGGCACATGATCATGGAAACTTCTCTGTTGTCGTCACTATCCTTAACATACATCATTACTGTAATCTACATCATCAACATAATCACCCGGGGGGGGGGTACTCCCTATATTTGACTATACGGGGATGCTCCGCCCGAAAGGGGTACCTTTTTCAGGCCGCACGTATAGAAAAGGGGTGGGAATTTGTGAGTTTTGGTGTAAAAAGGGGTAGCTTTTCTTCAAAGGTATATGAAAGGGATACCTTTTGAGGCTGGAATATAAAAGGGGTACCTTTTTGCTGAAATTTGGTATATAAAAGGGTAAGGGTTCGAGAATCCGGGCGGAGCATCCCCGTGTGAAACGACCCGAATCCCCCCCCGGGGCATAATCAGCAGCAGCAACATTACCAATGTTCGAAAATGGCATTTCATTACAGCCACATTGTCATCATTAACAGCATCATCAACACTACCACAATCCTAAAATAGACCTCTACCTTTGGCGTAGTGTTTTCCCATTTCAGACCACGTGTCATTCTCTTGAGAATAAGATTCGTTGTTGCAGTTGTATCCATATTCATGTGTCTTCTCATGTGCAACCGTTAAACAAAGAAATGATACTCTAGGGAATGACACGTGGTCTGAAATGGGAAAACATTACGCCTAAGCTAGAAGGGTGTGTAATTCTAAATTAGATGCTAATTAGAAACAATATAGATTGATTTCCTAATCACGTATCTTTACCAAACTTAAAGGGGCACTTGGATGAAAACGCCCCATATTTTGAAAGTCCGAATAATTCAAGTATTTGAAGATAATATGATTCAGTATGACCATGAAAACCAGATTGGCGAAAATTTTAGCCTGTGAGCCACTTGCAGTTGAGAAATTTTGGTTTCAAACTAAAAAAAACAATAGGGTTGAATGTATGACGTCATTTACTCACAATTTAGATGCTGGAAAAAATATATAATTTTTATCTGCAAATTTTGACTGTGAAGAAAATATGTTGCTTGGCTACTATTGGGGCCATATAGATAAGTGAAACCAAGTTTCAAGTCATTTCCAATTTTCATCGATTTTCATCCAAGTGCCCCTTTAAAGTTCCAAAATTTTGACCAAAGGTCCGGTTTAGACGTCGAATTTCACATGTGTCGAATCCAATGCAAATGAATTCAAACAATAGGTTTTGCTCATTTCCATTACATTCGGCACGTGAAATTCGACGTCTAAATCGGACCTTAGTGTGGCCAATTTCTAATCATGGCTTTGAAAATACTATTTTATTCTCCTACTCGTGTATTGTATAACCGAATTGCCTTGGATATGTTTCCTGTGGCGAGAAATATGCATCCAAATTTATGCTTAAAGCGGATTTGTGCTTTCCTGGCATCAATATCAAGGCATAGGCCCTGTCTCTGAGGTGTAGTTATCCGTTTTGATGGCTTGATACAGACTCCAACCTTGACTTCGGATTCTTGATCCATATTGTAATGACTGCAGAGTTTTTGGCTGATACTACCTGTAAAGGAATGATGAGTAGGAAACCTGTGTGTTAGAGAATCGTGGTCGTATTGTGAGGTTTGTCTATAAGCATGGTCGTTCTATAGAGGTTTGTCATGTAAATGGACGTTCTATAGAGGTTTGTCTGATAGGGATGGTCGTACTATAGAGGTTTGTCTGTGATAGGGATGGTCGTACTATAGAGGTTTGTCTGATAGGGATGGTCGTACTATAGAGGTTTGTCTGTGATAGGGATGGTCGTACTATAGAGGTTTGTCTGTGATAGGGATGGTCGTACTATAGAGGTTTGTCTGTGATAGGGATGGTCGTACTATAGAGGTTTGTCTGATAGGGATGGTCGTACTATAGAGGTTTGTCTGTAATAGGGATGGTCGTACTATAAAGGTTTGTCTGATAGGGATGGTCGTACTATAGAGGTTTGTCTGTGATAGGGATGGTCGTACTATAGAGGTTTGTCTGTGATAGGGATGGTCGTACTATAGAGGTTTGTCTGATAGGGATGGTCGTAATATAGAGGACGTACTGTGTAGACCCCTTGCGGCACTTTGGAATGCAGCTCAATTTTGAGAACAAAACAATAGGTTCCAATTCACAGGAGATTGAAATTCTTTTGTTTTTTCCTGTTTTGACGTCACGTGTAAGGGGTCTATGCGTTTCTAGGGATTATCATAAAGTCGCCCTTGATACTTACTTGGAATATTCTCCTCCATCTTGACCTGCCCATTAAGAGTAAAAATAACGCTCAAATCCTAAAACAAGAAAGAGAAAAACTGTTGGAAACCTGTAAATATTTAGCGCTTCGGAAATGAAATTCTATCTAGCTATAACCCCTTTCGATATTATATTCTGGTTGAGTGATCCCCGTAGTCTCACCTTGAATTGCATTGTACGTGATCACTCAAAAAGAATATCGAAAATGGGGTACATCCGGCACTAGCTAGGGTTAATGGACGGTTAAAAAAGTATAAATAAAAATCTCAAATTGAAAATCGAGACAACAAAACATGAACTATGCTTATTTGAGCTATTAATAATTCTATGTGTTAGTTAGGAGGTGTTGATTTCAAGGTTCATTTAACACAAAACATCTTAAATTCATTATTTACTCACGTCCTCGACTTCACAGCTCTTCATCTCCGTTCAATCTTACTCATTTTTCTATCTGATCACTCACGTTGCAGGAAACATTTTCAATTCTTTTCTACGCTCTATTTACTCGACTCGGACTTTGGGATAAAAATAATGTTAGATTTTTACCACACCATTAACATCCAATTTTATGGCAAAAATTAATTTCTCAAAATTTCCTCGCTCTGTCCATTAATTTACAACCATTATCGTTGAAGTGCGGTCCCCAAAGTTTGATGTCTCATTTGCCAACTAGCATTTCGATGGTCGTCAACCAAAGAACTAAACTAGAAAAATTACATTATTGAGGGAGATTTTGGGCTGAATTAAAAATTTTTAATCCTCTAATCGTCTAAAATCTTTAATTCCGTCTAAAATTTCTCTCAAAATGTTTCTAATTAGTTGTTTGATTGATCGGCGGCTGTCGAAATGTTAGTTGGCGCTCGCAAATGAAACATCAAACTTCGAGGGTCGAACTTCAACGATCATGGTTGTAATACTCTTTGATGAGACGTTGATTATGCTCATGAAATTTGTTACTGGTCATACCAATATTTTTCTTTTTTTCTTTTCTATTCTTTTCTTTATCTTGTTACATAGCATATTATGAGTTTCTATTTCCCGTTTTTATTTTCACATTCAAAAACCTATAAATTCATCGAATCCTGAAACAACCTCTGGGCTGATCTAAGTCAGGGCACGGCTAACTCACAGATCAAACCCTGAAACAACCTCTGGGCTGATCTAAGTCAGGGCATGGCTAACTCACAGATTGAACCCTGAAACAACCTCTGGGCTGATCTAAGTCAGGGCAGGGCACGGCTTAGTAACTCACAGATTTTGATACGCGTGAATACAATGCAGTTTGCGAGAATAAAGTCGCTTTTATTTCAAATAAAAACTCCTAATACATTGGTTTGTTTGGTTTCAATTTCTTTCTTATTTCTTTTGTCCTTTCTCTCTCGCTTCATCTTTCCTTTCACAGCTTGTTTAACTGAGATCTTGGCTACTGCTCCTATAGGCCAGAACACTCATTGCCACAGTAGAAACTGGTTGAATCTCATTCGAACGTAACTTAAAACATCTTAGCATCTTCTGTTTAAATTCATTTGTTCGTAAACAGTAAATTATGGGATTGATTAAAGAATTCAAAAGTGCCAGAGTCTCGGCTAACGGTAGAAACGAAAAAAGACCCGGTTTTCGTATCTCATCGCCATAAATATTCAACAGACCATAGGAGACATAAAGAGGAATGTACGTAAGAATTAGGAGAGCTATCAGAATAACTGCCGACATCGAACTTTTCTTCTGAAATTGTACTCGCTGATCGTTCTGTAGTATATTGACTGTTATATTTCTTTGTTGGCATTCAATTTGTACTCTATGTCTGCGTACGACAAGGGCAATCGTTACATAACTATAAATCACGAACGCAAACATAGCTAAGGCTAGGAAGAGACCGACAAAGTTAACGTACATCAGTTCAGTCTCGGAGAAGGGATAATTGTAGTATAAAATCGTCTCAAGTGCCACTTGTATCCATATAAAAACCGTTGCACAGACTAGTCCACGGTTTGATATTCGCCTTGGATATTTGTACGGATTGATAATAGCTACGTATCGCTCGTACGTGACGATCACCAACTGCGGAAAAGAAGCGCCGAGAGTAACATAAGCGCAGAGGTAGAAGGCTCTTTCAAGGACACAGCTTGGCCGAGTATTCTTCAGAAAATATATCTCTTTCGCGATGTATAATGGCTGGCATACTAGACCCGAGAAAAAGTCAGTACACGCGAGACAGGCCAGGACAACCAGGCGCTCTTTCCGAAACGATTGATTCCTAAATACAGCGAGAAAAACAAACAAGTTGAAGACGACAGTGAATGGAGCGGTAATCAGATTAACAGCAATAGAAAGTATTTTTGAGATTTTGATCAGGGAAGACGTTGACTCCCAGTTTAAGACTTCGCCCAGAAAGAGTTGACAATGCACGTTTGAGGAAGAAGAATTGAAGGATCCGTTGAAAACTGCAGTTGTGTTAGCCATGGATTGAGATATCATCCTCTATCTTGTCCTGAAACGAACGACTGGTTTCTTTGCCAGAAAATGACTGAGTTATATTGCGACATCGCTCAATGTTCATTTACAAAACCACAGTGTATGACTAGAGATATCGGGATGGTAATTAGTAGGACGTTATTATAAGGAAATAAGTTTTACTTGTTCATGTGCATTATCTTTTCCAACAGCTGGGAAGATTATATAGAGGTGTTTGATGAAAAATGGAATGAAGCACTTAGGCGTTCTCTTGACGTAAATAGGGTTGATGAGGAAATTTTTTTCTTTCTTCTCTCTCTCTCTCTCTCTCTCTCTCTCTCTCTCTCTCTCTCTCTCTCTCTCTCTCTCTCTCTCTCTCTCTCTCTCTCTCTCTCTCTCTCTCTCTCTCTCTCTCTCTCTCCATCTTTCTTTCTTTATCAAACATTCTTTCATTCATTCGTTCGTTCGTTCTTTCTTTCTCTCTTTCTTTCTTTCTTTTATTCTTTCTTTCATTCAGTCATTCGGTAATTCTCTCTTTTCTTCTTTCTTTCTTTCTTTCTTTCTTTCTTTCTTTCTCAAACATTCATTCGTTCATTCATCCATCCATTCATTCGTTCTTCGTTCTTCGTTCGTTCGTTCGTTCGTTCGTTCGTTCGTTCGTTCGTTCGTTCTTTTTTCTTTCTTTCTTTTTCTGACGAATATTAAGGACGTTATAGTCATTGTTTGCAAGCATACTCAACGCACCAGTTTTGTGTGCACGTGCTCATCGTGACAACGTACATCATTTGAATTTTCTTAATTTACCTGGGTAAAATATATTCATAGCTTAACCAAACATTTATAGCTTAACCAAAGTCGGGGACCCCCATTTTTTTATTTCGTTTTATGAAAGTACTTTATAATACCTAACCTAAGAGAATTTTGTTTAAAAATCTGACGATAGAATCAAATGGAAATCACATATTTTGTGCATAAATCACATTAAAGATTAATGAACGTGAAGGCTTCAAGTCCACCTTGAATTGTATATAGCCCAATATCATTTCATATTTTTAATTTTCAACATAAAGTTGAAATTAAATGCTAGGAGTTCTGTGAAAAATGGGGTCAAATATTTATTTTTTCTGTATAATATGGCTTCTTTTCAAAAGCTTTTCATATATGTTTGTGTTGTTCGTGCGTTTTTAACGCTAAAAGGGTGAACGTCCATGTAATTATTATGATGTGCTTTCAGCATCATCGGAAATTTTTAAAACAATCTGGCGATGGGATCTTTTGTCCTTGAAAAAGAGAATGACTGTTAAATTAATCCCAGAAAGGAAATCATCCCATAACTTCAAACTCGTCAAGTCTTAGCTTGAAGAATGGGAAGTTCTTAAATAGCGTATTTCACAATGTCTCAATAGACCAATTCACGGTTTTCGGCGGCCATTTTGAATTGGGGCAAACTCGACAAAATATATAGAAATCTGGATCACTTTGACTTCCCGTAGCTCCGCTCAATTTTGTCGCATTTTCAAAATTTAAACTTTTTTCAAAAGATGTTCGTTGTTATTTATGACCTTGGAAAGCTACAAATTGAGAAAATAAGATTTTTGTTTTCATAATAAAACGATCGGCACGTGAGTCATGGAAATTATAGAAAAAACGAGTGACTCGTAAATGGTAGTTACAGTGCGAATTGAACAACCGTGGGCACCCAGAAATATTTCAGAAATCGTTTTTTGCTCGTTGAGTCATGGAAATTATAGAAAAAACGAGTGACTCGTAAATGGTAGTTACAGTGCGAATTGAACAACCGTGGGCACCCAGAAATATTTCAGAAATCGTTTTTTGCTCGTTGAACAATCAGAAACGACTTTCTAACTACAAGAAGTTTATCTGACTACAAATCAGTCGAACTAACTTCTCGCAGTTAGAAAATTGCTTCAGATTGCTCAACGAACGATACACGATTTCTGAAATATTTCCGGTGCCCACGGTTTTCTATCAAGTTATATACCAATGAATGGCACAAATATAAAAATACTTGACACTACAAAGTTTAATAAAGTGCCAAGGAAGGATATAGTGGGATGGTTCATTATTGCTGGATATAATCTTGGTCGCGGTGGTTGTATCCGTTTTTGAATCTAAAAAAAGCCCGACCATGTATATGCTTCATTCCGTGCTAGTCCTTCCTTGGCGATATTTCCTTATGACGTCCTTAGAATTTAAAGTGCTTTTACAGAGATAGAAAGATTTAAAATTTAAAAATGTAAATGAGATGACGTCAACCAAGGTCTCAGTCCTCTTTTCTTGTGTGTTTTTCTACCAGTGACTCTCAAGTAAACTCACCAAAACTCTACTACAACAGATATTTTGGTAATAAAAATCACTTATTAGAATTGAAAACTGGCATTACCTTACAGGATAGCAATTTCGTATTTTAAATGAATCCTGGGTCGACGTCATCTGATTTGCATTTTTTTTTTAATTTTAAACCTTTATATCTCTGAAGTGAGAAGTCCATATCCTGTAAAACTGTGCCATTGTATTATGTACAGGTGATTTTTAAATTAAACTATCAGAAGTGATGAAAGACCCTTTAATTCCAAAGACGTCATAGGGCGGAAATATCGTCGAGGAAGGTGCTCGCAAAGAAGCATAGTTGGGCTTTTTTAGATTTAAAAACGTATCCAACCACTCTTGAAAACGTGTGCTCTCGCTTATATTTGATATACACATATTGAACGAAAAATTTGACGAAGAAAGTATTTTGTATTTCTGTAAAAAAGAGATGTTTTGGCTACAATAGGTAAAACATGTTGGTTTAGCCTGGTTTTGGCTTCTAAAAGACTCTCGTTATAATTTACCGCGATGACTCGAGCTGCAATTCACTATGCAAAGTAAAGAAAAGTATTCTGTATTTCTACAAAAAGAGATGTATTGGCTACAATAGGTAAAACATGTTGGTTTAGCCTGGTTTTGGCTTCTAAAAGACTCTCGTTATATTTTACCGCGATGACTTGAGCTGTAACTCTCTATGCCAAAGCGTGAGGATTTTTATTTACTTCATGATTAAACTAGAACCATATCTCCAAACGCAGTGCTGTAGCGCAGTATGGCAGCGCGAAGCATTTACGGCTATGCCGGAGATTTCGAACCCGACATCGCTATCCGAGGATTTACAGACTGATCAGAAAGCTCGGCCGAAGTCTAAGGGAGAGATTTGACATCCCCTAGACAGTAGATAGATAACCCCTTGCTATATATGACCAGCAAACCAAAGATGGCCGCTTGTATCACTGAAAACTAACCTCCCGTGGTCACTCTTTCCATGTGGGACGCATTTTCATAATTTTTTTACTTCCGTTTGTTTGCGCATGAGCAGTTTTACACTTTCAAGCAGCCAATCAAATCGGGTGAAAAAATGGATTACGCCAGAAACTTGCTCCTCGGTGCTGACCAAGAAAAACGCAGGCTCTGGGAACGAGTTTAGGAAAAATTGCCTAAATGCATATAGCATATATGCGCGCGCAACTGTTATTTTATCCCTCCCCCCAATGCTTACCTCATGGTACGGCAAGTGCTTTAGCTTGATACACCCTGGTACGAACAGGAATGGAAAAGATATTAAAAATTTAATAAATATATACAGTCAATGTCATTAAAGTTGTCTACCAAAAAGACATTTCGACCAAAAGAAATGTCACATGATACCTAATACACTCGCTCTAAATGCTTGATACCAGCAATCCTTGTATAAGTAGAGTTAATTAACAATTAGTCCTCGAGTCCGAATGGTCTAATTGTTTTAGTAAAAACCTACTAATCGGTCCAATAAAAGGATGCAAAAAGTTTTGGATTTTGCTTTAAATATATTTTTTTTGGTTTTCAAAACCGGCGCTTTTCAATACATTCTGACGTGCAGCAAGGGGTCTATATTTTCTTGGAAAGAGGGCAAATTCCTACCTCTGTAACGAGCTTCTTGCTTCCCAAAGATAGGTACACAACACTCACACATCACGAACAAGGTCTCATGACACCAACAGTCGACGACAGACAGAGAAGTCTTATCTCCTAGTACCGGTAAAATGTTGTGTTCGAGTAAGACCTTTTCGACTGAAGCATTCCACGACTTTCCTCGACTCAACCATCTTGCAATCACTGAACTCGAATTCTTGCCAAGATTCTTTAGTAGAAAATTCTTCCGATGGTATCTATTCTTGCTTGCAAGCTTGATAGTCTTGACTTTTTTGAATTTCAAGAGATTTAGAAGACTGATTTTCTTTTTCTTTGGGATTCTATGTCTTCGTATCAAGGCGAAACAGCCACATCTTAATATCTTGGTCGTGGTGACTGAATCAACCTCGAAGTCTACGCAGCCTGTAGTTTTGGTTGTCGTAATTGTCAAGTTGTTGAATTTAAGACAAAGGTCTGTCGAGTGAATGCGAGGAGTGGCGACACAAAATGGCGGGAAACTGAGAGCTGGAAGAAACGAAATGTGAATGAAGTTATAATCCGCGCGCGACATTAGATTAGAGAATTTTAGAATATTTTATAACTGAAAAAGAAAAACGTATCTAAGTAAGTACGTAACGTAAGTTCGACTTAGGGTAGAGAATAGACTCCTTGAAGCACGTCGGAATGCAGCTCAATTTGGAGGACAAAACAATAGGTTTCCGATTCTCAGGAGATTGAAATTCTTTTGTTTTGTCCTCCAAATTGAGCTGCTTTGACGTCACGTGAAAGGATACTATATAATGGTTTTCTTATTAGTGGCCATGGGAAACGACCCGTACCATAGTCAGTACTGTACGTTTTCCACTCATACGATCCAGGTGATCTGACTAGGCGCGCAAAGCATGATTTCCTGATCTGAAAAAGAATCAATCCCATCATCCACCGTACCCTAAATTCACTTGAGTTTCATGGCGGCCATCTTGAAAATAAGCTAATTGTGAGCGACTTTCTCGCCAATAAGTCTTTTCTTATTGAAAACGAGCACTATAAATAACAGATAAAAGGATTTTCTTAAGGTTCAAAGCATCCTGGAGATTGCCAAGGACAAAAGAGCAGCGTAAGGTGTGGACATTTTAGTTAAATCCTGCCAAGGATTCGAGAAAGCTTTTCGGCAGCTTCTTCGAGATCGTTTCAACGGTAATTCTTTAATAAAAAACCATGAATATTAACCTAACCGATGAAAATATATTCTTAGTCTCATCTAGACAACATATTCTTTGAAGTAGAAACATTTTTAGCCTTAAATAATCGGCTAAATGACACTTTTTTTAGCATTATTGTACTTGTATGCTATTTGGTTTTGTTTTGATTTCCCTCTGTTTATCCATGATTGAGCTCGAAAAGACGCATGGGATTGATTCTTTTTCGGATATCACGATTCGCAATCTGATTGGCTAATCGCTTTTCCTCAGATCACCTGGATAACCATTCAGTCTTATGGGAAGCCATTTCAATGTTAAGACATGTCGTACCGTGCACGTGCTGTAAGACAGTACCGTACGTTTTCCACTCATACGATAACCATTGTTATGGGAAGCCATTTCAATGTTAAGGCATGTCGTACCGTGTACGTGCTGTAAGACAGTACCGTACGTTTTCCACTCATGTTGGAATGGAAATTTGGCTCATTTTGTTCCGTGACCTGAAGCCGACAAATTCAAACTATTTCTTGTCGCAGAGCCAAAATTCTTCGTGATTGACGACAAGAATTCATCATAATAATCATTATGTAGGATTGTCCCTGCGACCTGATTTCTTTCGTATCCCAGGGCTTTTGGACCCCGGGGGGGGGGGGGGGGGGACTCGGAGGTCGAAGGGACGGGGATGCTCGCAGTCCCTTTTAGGGGTTGAAATCGAGGTTTCGGTCCCGCTTAGGGTGTTATGAACGAGAATGCCCACCAGCTGAGTTTTGTGGTCCCTTTTAGGGGTTTCTATTTTATCTATTTTATACATTTTATTCAAAATCTATTATAAAAGGGTTCAGTTAACGATTTGTATATGACGATGTCGTCATAAACTCATACGAGCAGAAGGCGTTTGATGTTAATAAATTAAATCGAGAAACCCAGCCTTGGATACGTTTTTGCTTGGTCCCCCTAAGGGGTAGAATTTTATCCCTGCCACGCCCATAAACTGACAACACAGGTCCCTTTTAGGGTCCATTTTTAAGATTTTCGGCGAGCATCCCCACCCTCTTTCAATAGGGAGTCCCCCCCCGGGTTTTGGACTAAGGTGCCCCGAACGCGACCTTAATGTGGGTTTGCCAGGCTTTGCGCATCATTTGCCCTTTAAAGCGGAATGTTAAACTATTTTTATCCTTACATAGCTTAAGATATTTATTTGCCTCCCTTTTTTAATTGCTGGGGTTCATCGCGCGACCTGAACAGCGTCTGAAAATATGACGTTGGCGCCCACACAGGATGTCTTGTGATATGCAGTCACGTTAAGAGAACGTGATCATACACTCTTGTTTCAAAACTCTTTCTCCACTAGAAAGCAACTCCAAAACTCCACGTATATTCTGAGCTAGTGTTCCGAGCGTAGCGCATCTTTTAAGGTTCTATGCACTGATTTCTTATTCTCGGTTGCACAAATACAATTGCTTGTTATCCTTCACTGCACATTAAAACTACTGTGTTTATGCAAAGTGCCCCTCAAATTTGATGCAAACGAGACAAATCGAAATGCTTTATGGGTCGTAAGAAAGCAGCGTACACTCTTCATATAAGCTAGCTGTAGAACGTCTTATGTCCGCGCGTGTGTTGAAAGAAAATCCAAACTTCACTGAAGACTACAGCTTACAATACATTCCACACATTCACTACCACACTTACTAGCTGCACTACATTTAATTCACACAACTCACATGTTGATTTTTATGGAGGGAGGAAAACCGGAGAACCTGGAGAAAAACCCTCGAAACACAGGAGAGAACCAACAAACACCTGTACTCACGCTTGACCAACTTACTTCGAAGTTTGTGCTGAATAAGGATTCTTCCATTCCAGTAAAATTTAAAGCGTATTCCCTTAAGAAATTAGAACCAAATAATGTTAAGTTGATAATTTAATATATTCTAGTTACTTAGGATTTCATAAAAAGTTAAGTTTTAAAATGAAAAAAAAAATTGATGGAGATTTTTAACTTGGAAACGAAACAGTTTTCCCATTTCAGACCACATGTCATTCCCTAGAGTATCATTTCTTTGTTTAACGCTTTGTTTAACACAAAAAGACACATGATCGAATATGGATACAACTCAAACAAAGAATCTTGTTCTCAAGGGAATGACACGTGGTCTGAAATGGGAAAACATTACACCCCAAAAAGACTGCATTGGATGCTTCGTATGCTACTATTACTTACAGGTTCTGACTTCAAGTTCTTTATCTTGACACAAATTGTATCATTGTACTTCTTGCTGGTCGCCTCGTCCAAGCTGAGAGTGATGGGTTTACAACATTTACAATAGTTAGTCTTGTTAGCGTGCGCAGAGCAAATACAATGATCGCTTCGTTCTTCTCCTATGCGAGGAAATGAAAGAAAAGTATTGTCAACGATAGGTAAGCTGCAATTCACTATGCAAAGTAAAGAAAAGTATTCTGTATTTCTACGAAAAGAGATGTATTGGCTACAATAATAATAGGTAAAACATGTTGGTTTAACCTGGTTTTGGCTCCTAAAAGACTCGTTATATTCATTACCGCTATGATTAACAATGGAGTCCTCAGTTCTTGACCTCAATTTAAGACAAGAGACAGCTCAATTCTTGATCCTTTTACTGTTTGGTTTTATTCCAGGTCAGCTAGCTATAGCCAGGAGGCATCGTTTGAATGACAAACTGCATCAATCATATAGCTTAAGCTCTTAATCGAACATGGTTGAATTGCAACACTTAAAAACGAAGTGTTTTTCAAAGGAACGAAACCTGAGAATCCAAACACACAAAAATCTGAAAGTATCATAATGCTGGTCGTGTAAAACTAATCACTTTGTTGGGAAATTAGGTTATACGCTTCTTGTACGTATTCGAGTTTCTCTCTCTCTGATGTGTGCAGAATATGAAAACTTTTTTTTGATATACATCGATTGATTTTTTGATCAAATTAGAAAGAATCTTCTAGAACACGTTAGTCAAGTTAAGAGAATCACCAGCTCCATGACATTGAAACAGAAACAGTATTCCGTTATTGTTGAGCTATTTTATCTTACCTTTTTGCTGTGTAGGAACCAAAAAACACAGCAATACAGCGAAAATCGCGAACAGAAATGACCATTTGAAGTTCCACATACTAGCGACCGGCTTTGTATTCGGTGGTTAGGTTAGGTCTGTGGTACTGTTGGGGCTTGCATGGTATTTTACTACCATGGACTGTATCACGCTATCTGTCATTGTAAGGAACTTTTGAACCTTTAATTGACTATATCTTTTTTTGGATTAGTGGTTTGGAGTGCGTTCAAGGAAACTTATAGACAGGATGTGAATGGAAAAAAAATAGCGTGGTAATAGAAGTGTCAGGATGGAGATCGTGAGAAAGGAAGTTAAGTGGAGTTGAAGGAGGATATGTGGAACCCAGGAATACTGGAATTGAAAATGGGATATTAAAAATTTAAGGAGGGGAAAAGGAGACAATTAATAGACGAAAAAGAAGACGAATTGGGAAAAAAAGTAAATCAGACAGAAAACTGAAATAAGTTAGCAGCAATAAGAACTAAAACAAGAAGAACTATACTATACTGCTGCTGTTGCTGCTGTTGTTGTTGCTGTTGCTGTTGCTGGTGCTGTTGTTGTTGTAGCAGCAACAACAACAGCAGCAGCAATAACTGACAGCAACAGCAGCAACAACAACAGCAACAACAACAGCAGCGACAATGTTATTAACATTAAGATTGCCATAAAGTGATTATAATGATGATTATTTTGGCATTGGTATTCTTTTAGTTTAGCAATTAACAGCTACAACACATTAAAACATTGACCTCTTTAACTTGGACATAAGTCGGTATTTTCTGTTTTCTCATTCCAGATTTCAGACCACATGATATTCTCTTGAGAATAAGATTCTTTGTTGCAGTTGTATCTATATTCACGTGTCTTCTCATTTAAACAAAGTTAAACAAAGATATGATACTCTTGGGAATGACACATGGTCTGAAATGGGAAGACATTACGTCCAATATATAGTAAGATGGCCTATTTTGATGGCGGAATTCATTACTTTGGTATTTACAGGACTTTCAGAATTAACTCTTAAGAATGTTCCAGAAAACATTAGTGCCAGAAATATGACTTATCCACGGTCAAATGTAATAGAAAATTTATTTTGCCTAGCGTTTTTTTTCTTCCATTGCTGGCCGTATTCCCTTGAGTATTATTTATTCTTTTTCCGTTTAAAAAAAACCCAGAGATAAATAGTTCATCCGACATGCATTTCAACTGACTTAATGAGCTACAAATAAAGTGTTAAAAACTAGCTTTATTTTGTTCAAGACTGAATGAAAATACTTTAGAAAATTCGGATAAATTACAAAGAAATAAGTTGTTGACGAACTTCTATGTGAACAAATGATTTTCCAGGTCAAATGAAATTTATTAATCTGAGTCGAGTTTGTAACATTTTAGTGGGCTCCACGTCACCTCACAGAGATAATTTATTCATCCAACAAGCGTTTTGAATCGAGTTAATGAGCTAGAAAACAAGTATTAAAAACTAGGTACTCTTTATACAAAACTAAATCAAAACACATTAGAAAATTAGAATTTATTACAAAGAAGTACGTGGCTAGGTATTTTTGCTTCTAAACCGTGTTTTTAAAGTGAAAATATTATATTTATCTGAGCCGAGTTTTGTAACATTTTAGTGGGTTCTACGTCACTCACAGAGATAATTTATTCATCCATATGCTTACATGGGCGATTTGTGCGACGATTTTTGCGGCAACTTTCGTAAATATAATTCATTTTGTCTTATCATCTTCTATAAAGAGATATAAAGAGATATTTGAGTCCAGGTAATCTTGGTGTCTGCCGGGAAGTGGTTTCATTACAAAGTGTCGTGGCGGTTCATTGATATCCGGCCTGGGATGCGCCGCTGTGATCCCAAAACCCTGACCCTATCTAAGACAAGAACATCTTGAAAAAACATACCCTAGCTTTCAAAGACGTGAGAGAACGTAGCGGTGTTTATGGTGGAAGTTTAATGGCTTTAATCACATGACGGCCAGGTTTTTTCCATGAGAGCAAATCAACACCTTTGTTTGGTACGGTTTGAAACGCCTCAAAGCGAGGGCAAGGGGACCCAAGGGATTAAAATTTCTTGTTTCAACCTAAAGGCTTGAAAATGCTAGATAGTAATCTATTCAAGGTGCAACAATGCTCTACAACTGCGTAAATAGTGAGTTATGGGAAAATGCGAGTCCGCAGTTGAGGGAGCACAAGGCTACCTAATTTGCACCAAACTATAAGGGAGGGAGGGTGGGGGAAAATTGGCCAGGTCCAATCATCTAAAATAAGTCAACTAACGTTACCTCCCTGATATGGAACACTTTCTCGTGCGACCGTTCGCTTCACCAATTATGCAACTATGCATGTGTTCTGCCTATATTTATACTTGTTGTTACGCATGGTTGCACCATGAATAGTAATCTATTCAAGGTGCAACAATGCTCTACAACTGCGTAAATAGTGAGTTATGGGAAAATGCGAGTCCTTGTACAGCTGGCCCTATGTCTACATGAATGAAGATCACATTCCAGCTGACTTGGTTCAACTACCCCGATAAATAACCAAATCCTACACCCGTAACTTATCTTCCAAACCTCTTGATCCAAAATAGCCAGAACTCATTTCCAATGACTCTCTTACACCCATAACTTAAAACCTTGCAGCCAGTTAACGAATCGTGGCACAGCCTAAAACACAACTGCTTGGAAACTCGGTTTACATCCCGAAACTCAGGCCGGGCTGCCTACGTTAGGGCCGGCGACAGTGGTGGATTGACCCTCATTTGAACTTCTAACTGCTATAGGGCATACTGCAGATATATAGAGTAGGACACAAAAACTTTAATTCGAAACACATGAGTTCGAAGATATTGAAAGACAAGTTTTTTTATAGCCTAGCTACTAGCCAGACGGATATGGAAATTGGTTTATGAACGAGTGACATGCAAATATGCCACCATACAATCACCAGTCAACCCACCGACTCGCCGGCCCCAGGCAACCCCGAAGGGCATAAAAGGCATTAGACGCCCGCACCCAGGTGTCACGGAATAACTTAATCTCAATATCCTAGGTATTACATAATCATTTTCATAGGCAGCCAATGTCTATAGGCAGTTCATTAGTATCTATTGTTCCTGCGAATATTCAAATACACCCTTGCGAAACAAGTGTCAGTAGTTGGCCGGCAACCACAGAAGCAAGACGAACTAAGTTACTTGAGGAATCAACTCGCACAGAGTTCCGTAGTAGTATCGTCGAACGTGAAATCAAGGTCAGCAATCAAAGAAAAGAAGAGTTACGGGGCTGAAAGACTGAAACAGAACGTTAAACAAAAAGGAAGAAAGAATTGCAAAGAAAAGAAAATTCAAGTATTCAAAGGAATTGTCAGTTAGCCGAACAAAGAACCGTAACCAAACAACTCGAAGAAGTAAGTGCTGGATCTTGACAGAATCGAAAAGCAAAAGAAATAACCACACTAGCTGGGCACAAACGCAAGGAACATTTTTTTTGATAGATTGCTAGGAAGAAAAAAAAAAAAGGTAAAAACAAAAAAACAATAATCGAATTAAGTTACACTTCATTTAAGTAATTATTAAGTAAAACTCATTTAAATCTTTAAGTTAAGTTGGGTTCGCTTGAGTTGCGAGTGAGTTTCGTATTAAGTCTAAGTTTAAGATTGTTTCAGGTCGGGTGGGTTGCTTATGGAATTTAATGATAATAAATTTCGATTTATACCAGTTAAGTTGTGCATGTTCATTACTTTGAGGGAAGGCTTTAAGGCACGTCGGGGCAAGGTGACAACCGTTCGGTTACAGAATTTTGGTGTCAGGAGTGGGATCGTCACCTTAGTCGCCTTGAGTCAGACTCAAAGGAATGAGCACGCGTATGTATGGAGATTTTAGTTTAGAAGAATTAAGGGAGGAATGTGTTAGTAGGGGTATAAGTTTTAGTGATGAGGATGGGAAATGGAATCTAGGTAGTAGGTTACGAATATTTGATAAGGAAATGACTTCTCTAGGGTCGGAAGATGAGGAAGGGGCTGTTGGAGGTTCGGAAGGTTTAGGGTTGGAAGATGTAGTTTCCGGGAATTTCGGGGAGCAGTATAAGTTTCTTAGACTGCGAAGACAAATGAGACAGGAGGAAATAGATGTGATAAGGGAGGAAAGGGAGGCTCGTCAGCATGAGAGAGAGGCGAGAAAAGAGGAAGAAGAGAGACAGTTGAGAATACTTTCTTTACAGTTGGAAATGAAGAGGCTTGATATTGAAGCTCAAATAAGACAAGTACCAGTAAAAGATGAGAAACATGTAGTCATTATGAAGATGAGAGATATGCGAGAAAACGAGGACATAGATGATTTTTTCAGAGTTTTTGAAATGACCGCCAAATCACAGTTTGTCCCAAAGGAACAGTGGTTGGGAAGCCTTATCCCAAGGTTAAGTGAAAGAGCTAAATCAGTATATCTAGAACTAAAAGATCCAGATGCACAGAATTATGATCTTTCTAAACTTGCAATACTTGAATCGTATCAGTTAACTGTAGATCATTACCGATACAAGTTCCGTCATTCAGAGAAGTTACCCGAGGAGGATTTTGTGCAGTGGGCTAGGAAGACTCGACGTTTCCTAGACAGATGGATGCTTGTAGCTGGAGTAAATGGGGACGCAGAACGCATCTTAGAGCAAGTTACAATCGAGAGAATGCTGGACGCAGTAAGTCCCGAATTGCGTGCCTGGTTAAAAGAAAAGAAACCTGAAACCGCAGAAGAATTAGCAAAAGCTGCAAACGAACACATTCAAGCACGAAAGGGTCCCTTAGTTGATGGGAAATACGTAAGTACGGACAAAAATAGAACTAAACGGGTAAGTATCTCTTGGGAACAACGTAAGAATGTAAGCACTAGTAGTCCTGAGGGTAATAAGGTCGAACGAACTCATATTACAGACAAAGAGGAGAAAAGGGATTTTTCCCGTTCTCGAAATATTAGGTGTTACAAATGTAAAGAACTTGGTCACTTATCTTTCAACTGCCCAACCAAGGTAAGTTCGACTCCAACCAAACCACCAGGATCGAGAGGTTTGCTATGTCTCACCCCTTTGAGTAATGAACCTCATTTTCCTGAACTCTATATTGATGGATTTATATGTGAAATACCTGCGAAGATGTTAGTAGATACAGGATGCACTCGTACACTGGTTCATCGTAGGTTTGTAAGTAAATCAGACGAGACGTGTGAGAAAATAACTGTCCTCACAGCTACAGGTGAAAGAATCGTAATACCGTTGGCATGGGTAGTTATGAAGGTTCCACAAGGTATGTATAAAGAGCTAGTTGGAGTAGTTGACAATCTTCCAATTGACTGTTTGCTAGGTCGATCTTCGTATGGTCGAGTGGTTACACGCCAGGATCTATTAAACCAATGGATAGATAACGAACAGGCATTTGTTATGACTAGAAATCAGGCGAAAGTGAAAGCACAAGAAAGGATAGAAGAGCTAATGGACCGTGAGAACCACATGGCAGCGAAAACCTTATCATCTCGGCTAGTTAAACAATCTCAGGATCGCCCTAGTTCAGATGGACATAAGAAAGACGCAAAGAATGAAATCCTTCCTGAACCTAGTAGGATTAATTCTAAAGATGATGAAGTATGTAAGGTAAACATTCTAGACCGAAACCATGAACAGGTAATTTTTGATCAGAAGAATGATATTACATTGGCTCAATGCTTAAAGGTTGCATCAGATGAAGAACCAAAAGAAAAGGATGGATATTTTTTCCAACGAGGTTTATTGATGCATCGTAAATTCTCTGTAAATGATCATGATGGTTTATCTTACGTAGATCGCGTCGCAGTTCCTGAATCGTATCGCCCAGAAATCTTGAGAATCAGCCATACCACACCGTTAGCTGGACACCTGGGTAGGGAAAAAACGATTTCAAGAATAAGCACCCATTTCTATTGGCCAAGGCTATCATTCGATGTGAGTAAGTATTGCTCAACGTGTCCTGAATGTCAGTTGGTTGCAAGGAAAAAGACTGCCCTTAGAGCGCCTCTTCGACCGGTACCCATAGAAACAGAACCATTTAGAAAAATTGCCATAGACATAGTGGGGGAACTACCAAGGAGTAAGACTGGGAATAAGTATATTCTGACAGTAGTTGATTATGCGACCCGATATCCCGAAGCCTTTCCACTGAGAACTACACATTCCAAGGCAATTGCAGATGCTCTGATAATTTACTTCTCTAGGATGGGTATTCCAGAAGAGATAGTCTCTGATCAAGGCGCAAATTTAATTGGCAAACTTATGACACAGTTGTTTGAACAGCTCGGAATTACTAGAATCAAAACGTCAGTGTACCATCCCGAAGCAAATGGTCTAGTAGAACGTTTTAATGGCACTTTAAAGCAAATGCTACGTAAGTTTGTTTCTGAAAATTTGGGACTATGGGACAAATACCTTCCATATCTTCTTTTTGCGTACAGAGAAGTTCCTTGTCCTTCTACAGGCTATTCACCGTTTGAACTCCTGTATGGGCGCACTATCAGAGGTCCCCTGGCTGTGATCAAAGAAACCTGGATGGAAAAGGATTCACCACAACCTGACTTGGTTACCTACGTACTTGAAATGCGTCGACGAATGACAGTCATGCAAGAAGCTGTAAGTCAGAACATGCAGGAAAGTCAAGCCAAACAGAAAAAGTATTACGACAAGAAGAGCTCTGTGCGGAAATTTGAAGTTGGCGATAAAGTGTTAGTATTACTCCCTACCCCTGGTAACAAATTGGAAACCAAATGGCATGGTCCATACCCGATAACACGTGTGAAAGGCGATCGAACATATGAAATTGATACTGGTAAGAAGAATAAACAGCATCGTTCATACAATATTAATTTGTTAAGCCTTTGGCAGAGTAGGGAAGAGGCTACCGCCTTTGTTATAGAGGAATCGCAAGAAATGACTTATCCTCACGAGAAAAGTTTGCCACAATTGGGAAATGACGAAACCTGGCATGACGTCACCATTTCAAACGATCTTAATGAAGAGCAAAGAACCGAAGTTCAAGAGCTGTTGAAAGAATTCTCTGATGTGTTTTCAGGTAAACCTAATCTCACAAATGTAGCAGTTCATCAAATTGATACTGGGGATGCTAAACCTATCAGACGTTCTCCTTATAAAGTACCTCAAAGACTAGAAAAAGCCGTAACGGATGAGATAGACAAGATGCTTAAAATGAACATCGTACGACCCTCCGTAAGTCCGTGGTCCTTTCCAGTCGTGATAGTACCAAAGCCAGATGGTAGCATAAGGTTCTGCGTTGATTATCGCAAGTTAAATGACGTAACCAAGATGGACGCCTATCCCATTCCTAGGATGGAGAGAATGATTGAAAGGGTAAGTGCAGCCAAATTCATAACAACTTTGGATTTAACAAAAGGCTACTGGCAAATCCCTTTGGAGCAATCAACCATTGAAAAATCAGCCTTCATTACTTCAAGAGGATTATTTGAGTTCCTGGTAATGCCTTTCGGTATGAAAACCGCGCCCGCAACATTCCAGAGAATGATGACGGAAAAAGTGTTAAAAGGCCTTGAAGATTTCACAGATGCTTACATTGACGATGTTGAAATAGATACAGATGGTACTTTTGCACAACACTTAGCTGAAATCCGCCTTGTATTACAACGCTTGCGTGATTGTCACCTAAATGTCAGACCCTCGAAATGTAAAGTTGGCATGTTGACTGTTGAATTTGTTGGCCACCGGGTTGGAAATGGTACCATTAAACCCCGAGAAGCGCTCGTTCAGACAGTAGCAAAGTTCCCAGGACCTCGAACAAAAAAGGAGGTAAGATCGTTTTTAGGCTTGGTTGGATATTATCGGAAATTTATCCATAATTTTTCAGAGAGAGCTGCAATACTAAGCGATTTAACCAAAGGAAACAGACCAACTAAAGTGAATTGGGACGAGAAATGTGAGAAAGCATTTTGCGACCTGAAGAATGCACTCATTAATGCTCCAGTGTTATGTCCACCAAAATGGAATAAGGAATTTATTGTACAAGTAGACGCTTCGAACAGAGGACTTGGGGCAATTTTAACCCAGAAAGACGACCAAGACGAAGAACACCCAATAGTCTTCGCAAGCAGAAAACTTCAGCCTAGGGAAGAAAAACTTTCTACCACTGAAAAAGAATGTCTTGCCATAGTATGGGCATTAGAGTTGTTTAGATACTACTTATTTGGAAGACATTTCATCCTACAGACAGATCATAATCCTCTAGTTTGGCTATCCCGGGTAAGAGATAAGAGTAGAAAACTACTTCGATGGAGTTTATCCCTACAAGAGTACGACCTGGAGATCGAACATAAAAGCGGAAAGAGGAACATCAATGCGGATGTACTAAGCAGATTATAACCCTTTTTGTGTAAGTATATATTGTGTAGTGTGGTAGAGTGAAAGATAGACAATGTTTGGGAAGTAAGAAAAGTATGAAAAAATTGTGAGGTGTGCCGACTGCTCAGAATGTTTTTCAGGTCGAGGGCTTTGATTGTGCCCAGTTTTTCCTGATTGTGTCTACATCTCGGGCAGTCCAACTCTAGTTACCAGTGTATTCATTGTCATTCAATCCAGGAGGAAGTTATTCCTTTAGAAAATATCAGGATATATTTCATTAATTATCTAGTAATTTTAAAATAATATCTTAAAGGGGGAGGTGTCACGGAATAACTTAATCTCAATATCCTAGGTATTACATAATCATTTTCATAGGCAGCCAATGTCTATAGGCAGTTCATTAGTATCTATTGTTCCTGCGAATATTCAAATACACCCTTGCGAAACAAGTGTCAGTAGTTGGCCGGCAACCACAGAAGCAAGACGAACTAAGTTACTTGAGGAATCAACTCGCACAGAGTTCCGTAGTAGTATCGTCGAACGTGAAATCAAGGTCAGCAATCAAAGAAAAGAAGAGTTACGGGGCTGAAAGACTGAAACAGAACGTTAAACAAAAAGGAAGAAAGAATTGCAAAGAAAAGAAAATTCAAGTATTCAAAGGAATTGTCAGTTAGCCGAACAAAGAACCGTAACCAAACAACTCGAAGAAGTAAGTGCTGGATCTTGACAGAATCGAAAAGCAAAAGAAATAACCACACTAGCTGGGCACAAACGCAAGGAACATTTTTTTTGATAGATTGCTAGGAAGAAAAAAAAAAAAGGTAAAAACAAAAAAACAATAATCGAATTAAGTTACACTTCATTTAAGTAATTATTAAGTAAAACTCATTTAAATCTTTAAGTTAAGTTGGGTTCGCTTGAGTTGCGAGTGAGTTTCGTATTAAGTCTAAGTTTAAGATTGTTTCAGGTCGGGTGGGTTGCTTATGGAATTTAATGATAATAAATTTCGATTTATACCAGTTAAGTTGTGCATGTTCATTACTTTGAGGGAAGGCTTTAAGGCACGTCGGGGCAAGGTGACAACCGTTCGGTTACACCAGGTCCGGCAAGCAAGAGGGAAGACCACAACACGACCCAAAACTCGCTAACGAGTAGACTGCGATCCATTCTAAACAACAATGCAAATACTAGGACATGAAAACAATGAAAATGGTGGCCTTAATCCGAACAAACAAAAGGCCGGAAAACGTAATTTACTATTGTTGGCTTCAACCGACAACGCCCCAAATACTGCGTGCATGCTCAAACCCTTGACCCAACAATCATCTCAAATGGGCGGAGCTGCACGTGAAAAATGTTCACAAGAAAAGTGAAACAAGAAAACAGATTAACTTGAATATATAATGCACAACAAAAACTAAACAAGAAAACAGATTTACAAATCAAGTGCATCGACTCGAAAATTGGACCGGTGAATAATTCTTTGCGAAACTTCGAAAAGCAAAAACCCAAACTATGAATAAAATATCGACTGAACTTCTCGGGCCAAAACCGAGTGACATACGAATCCTTCCTTGCGGCCTCCACCGCTAACTTTTTTAAATCTTTTACTCTTGGCCACTACCAAGTATTCTTTTACTCTTGGCCACTACCAAGTATTCTTTTACTCTTGGCCACTATCAAGTATTCTTTAAATTTACTCTTGGCCACTACCAAGTACTCTTTTACTCTATCGTTATGCCCTTCTCACGGCCACATTACAACCGAAGAAATTAAATCTTCATTCAAACGAAATTCCAGAAACGAGCGAAAAGGAACAATATTTTACCTCGTGTCCTCTCAGTGCACCACTATAAGGAATTATCTACGTTCGACCATCATCGAGTTAGCGTGGGTCATGTTCGTCTTGAGAGAAGAGAGCTTTGTAAAACTGCTGTACTTTGGAGTCCAAGATGGGGAACTGAACCACGACCGTTACCGTAACCGATTATGCAACTATGCATGTGTTCTGCCTATATTTATACTTGTTGTTACGCATGGTTGCACAGTGAATAGCGCTAACCTATCCAAGAGTGATTGCCCTGACCAACACCAATATCATGGAAATTAACTGTATACCGAAAAAATCGTACAGACCCGGCCCGTATTTGCAGCACGTCGGAATGTATCTCAATCTGGAGGACAAAACAATAGGTTCCAATTCTCAGGAGATAGGGGTCTATAGACCCCTTACACGTGACGTCAAAGCAGCTCAATTTGAGAATCTGAGAATTGGAACCTATTGTATTGCCCTCCAAATTGAGCTGCATTCAGACGTGCTGCAAGGGGTCTATATATATTGGAATACCCCCTCCCCACCTTTCCCCACCCGGGGGACAAGTGTGCATATATAGCTCAAGGAGACTAAGCACTAGTATGAAGGGGCGGTTAACAGCAGTGAATCGATCAGTGAATCACTTTGTTTATCAATTAATGCCTCAAGATCATAAAAGGACAGAATAAGGTTGCTCCATGTGGACTTCCCAAAATGGTAAGTCCAAACTTTATTTGTACAACTCCAAGAATAAAAGCGTTCACAAAATTTGCTGTCAATATTTGACAGATCAACTAGCAGTTGAAGTCAGTTGTAAGCTTATAAACTTATATATGTAAGAGCATTTCTTTACTAAATATTCTACTTTACAAGAATTAAATATATAATAGTATAAAATATACAAAGTTGCTTTCAAAAATTTAATATTAGTAATATTTTTTACATTATTTTGAAGATCATGACTTTGAATTTTTACAGTAACCATGGCAACCATGCACATGAGTTTAAGTTTATAGTTTTTAGGAGCTTTTTCACATGTCCTAACTTTACACACAATATTGCCTTTGTACAAATAAATGTTGGCAAAATCATTCAAATATTAGCATTACAGCACAACGCGCAAAAGTATGACCACATTTAACATATTTGCATATACGTCTATGCACAGGCTTTTGGCTACCAAATAAGCTTTTACACAACTTATTTGGTTAAACCAGCCAATTTTGCAGTGAAATGGGTGGGTTTAACATACAAAAGCCCATGCATAAAAGCATATACGGCACAATTATTATGCACAAAAGTATGACGTAACATTTAATTATGTAAATCACAGTCTTATATATGCATAAGCTTTTTGCTGACAAATGAGCTTTTGCACGACTTATTTGGTAAAACCAGCCAGCTTGGCATTGAAATGTGTACGTTTAACCCAAAAAAGCCAGTGTATAAAAGAATGTGAATTCAAGCTGTGGCTCTCAATGTTCTGTGAACTCAGACATTCTAATGGCTTGTTGTGAAATTGGTTTTTCACTGCCGTCAATCAAAACTAATCAGTCAGTTCCTTTAATGTTTTTGACTGGCGGCAGTGAAAAACCAAATTTTACAACAGACAACTTGCAACTACTGAGGTCGCAGAATACCAGTAATCGCAGAAATTTGGTCATATGGTTTTGGCGTTGCACTGTAAAATTATAATTATTATGACAAGAAATAAAGAAACTTAAATGAAATTAATCTTTAAATACTTTTGGTAATAACTGATATGAAAAACGTTAAATATTCTGAAAAATATCTTTGCAAAAATTTTTAATTTGTTTGTCAAGTTTGCAAATTTTTTGATAATTATCAATATAATATGGTGTCTTTTCTAAGAAATATATAGCTTTCAAATTATGTGGATAAATATTTTTCTAACAACTATATATAATATGTGAAATGTAACATTAGAATTTCTTTTTCATGCATTCCATGCATCAACCATAACAAATTTTGGATGAAAATGTTGAATGCGCTTCCAGAAAATGGACATATTAGGTATCCCCACCCTGATCTAATTGTTCAACTTTGCCCCCATCCTCCCCTTCCTTAAGTTTTTTGGATGATTTCCAGCCTTGTGCCAATATTTATAACAGCATAACAGCACAGTATGCAAGGAATTTCTATGCCGCAAGGGTTTTTCCTCAAGCCTGGTTTTCACTTGTGATGGTATCAGAGTTGGAGGCAGCTTATGAAAACTAGAAAACTGAGTTGGAATTGGAGTCAGAAGACCGTCAGAATCAGAAACTGAACGATCATGCAGGTTTCCCTTTGCTTGCTCTTATGTTGAGCAGTTTTCACTTGCAATCAGTCATGCATGATTTACAGCATCCGATTCAGACTCCAATTCCATTGCAAGTGGAAATCAGGCTTTAGAAATGATAGCCAATATAAACTGACTAACTCTGTATGCAGGGGTACGGTGGAGAGAGAGAAGGAAGTTAGTAGCTATAGGATGGCAAAGGAACAAAATGGTAGTATTTCCATTTCCTGGAAAACGCAGTCATGAAATTCACAAATCCAGGGCTTTGTAAATGCCCAAGAATACTGTGATTTAGATTTTTATCATGCAACTTTGGTCATGTAGTTCTACTATAGAATAACTAAACAAATCGATCAGAGGACAAGAAAAATATCCTAGGCGAAAAGACTTGCATCGATCCATGCTTTGATAACTCAAAACAATCCTGACCCAATGTTGTTGCCATGGTAAATGGTTACCTTGACAACCAGTTTCCATGGCAACAGAAGTGGTTGAATTCTGTTAGGTCATGTAAAGGTATTTTGTATCAACATTGCTGTACTAGTTACTAAAGATATATTGCCGTCCCTGTGAACCAAAACAAACTACTATGATAATTTTCTGAAGAAAAACATATGCTCGTGTCCTCTTACAACACAATCCTCAATCCCATTTTACATATTTAGGAGATAAAAATTCCCTAATAGTTAGTAGAGGCTTTGCACCAACATGTGATGGTAGCCATGACAGCAGGCACAACAATATAGTCTTTTTCCCCTGGGAAACTGAATTTTTTCTCATGTAAATTAAACCAGATTAGGCCAGATTCAATTGTTCCTGCCTCATGTCATGGCTGCCATCATGTGATGGTGCAAAGGCTCTATTGAAAAAGTTTACGCCTGACATCATAAAAGTAAGTATTAAATTGACCAAATAACTTGTGTCTGTTCGTACATCTGGACCCAAAAGTCCTACCACCATAATGTTGCATGATAAAGCTCTATATAATTATTGGCACAATAATAATTTAAAATCTCCCAACAAACATTTCGTTGTTGATATCTCACCAATGTAACACATAGAATAACAGAAGGCATAGTATGTGTGGCAAGCAGGCATGGACATTATTGCCGCTGGATATTCCTGTAGTAGGTTTTCTTGATGCTGTGTGGAATAATAAAGATACTGGTTAGGTTTGGCAAAAAATGTCAATCCTTGAGTATTATAACTTTCAAGTCGAATGATGATGATGATGATGATGATGATGATGATGATGATGATGATGATGATGATGATGATGATGATGATGATGATGATGATGATGATGATGATGATGATGATGATGATGATGATGATGATGATGATGATGATGATGATGATGATGATGATGATGATGATGATGATGATGATGATGATGATGATGATGATGATGATGATGATGATGATGATGATGATGATGATGATGATGATGATGATGATGATGATGATGATGATGATGATTGGATCGTCAGTCAGAATGTGAACATTGTGAAGAAATTCTATGGGTATTTAACCTAAGAAAGGACTAAGAAAGAATTAGCAATATTTATACATTCAGTAACAATTAATATATAACAAATGAATGTGTAACGGATTTTCTCACCATCTTCTAGTTTCCCGACACCAATTGAAGATACTGTAGGAGGAGGCATTGTTTGGCCTTAAAAATAAGACAAAGTTTGGTTAATTAATTAATGTTATTAGTGATGTAATTGTGTTTTTAAATTTTCCTTCCTTGGAAACAACTTTCACAACACTGCCACTACATAAGAGAGATCTAGCAAACACAGCGTGATGTGAAAGACGGCAAGTGCCATATTGCATCCTCTTTCATGTTGCATTTGCTAAATCTCAGCACAAACAAACTCAATTAGCTTATGTACGCCTAAAATCCAGAAATCCTTTCAAACAGCTAAATATATACCTGAAAGCTTAGGCTTCATTTTTTCTTTATTTGCAGGTTTTTTAAAGGAATTCCTGAAAACCTTATCCATTTTTTTGCGAAGTACTTCTTTATTAGCTGGCTCTGCGAGAGAAAAGGTAGAGAAAATAAAGATTATGGATATTAATTATTATTCATAATTTATTATTATTATTACAAAGTCATATTCATCAATAATATAATCATCATTCTCATTAATTTATCATCATTTATCACCATTACTATTATTATCATGATTACCATCATTGTCGTCATCAACATCATATATCATGCACCATCATCACCACCACCACCATTGCTATCATCATCATCATTCATTTTGTCTAACAATATCATCACTATCATCAGTATCAGCAACAGTACTACTATCATCATCACCACCACCATCACTATCATCATAATTATCTAACACTTTCATCACTATCATCATCACCACCATCATCATCACTAGCATCACGCCATTGTCATTATTGCCATTGTCATTATCACTAACCTCTTTCCATTGTTCTTATTGTAAGGTATACCCTGTTAGACCTCAACCTCTGCCCTTCATAGCGGCAAATCGCTTGAATCTCAAAAAGATAGGTAGTGTTGTGTCTGAGGCCATTGATAAGAACAGAGTGATGGTCGGGATCGATTCTCTTGTGGTGGACTCGTAATGACATTAATTCTTCTGTATGTGAATCGAGCCTTTTACTCCAAAACACTCTGTATCTGTGTATGGGTATCTCTGCAACAAATATGAATGAATAAATGAATGAATGAATAAATAAATGACTGGATGGATGAATGAATGATTGAATGGATGAATAATATACATGAATGAATGAACTGATGGATGGATGGATGGATGGATGGATGGATGGATGGATGGGTGGGTGGGTGGGTGGGTGGGTGGGTGGGTGGGTGGGTGGATGGATGGATGGATGGATGGATGGGTGGGTGGGTGGGTGGGTGGGTGGGTGGGTGGGTGGGTGGGTGGGTGGGTGGGTGGGTGGGTGGGTGGATGGATGGATGGATGGATGGATGGATGGTAATTACAAAGTTTTAAAAACAAAGTGCTGTTCTCCCAAGAGGCCATGATAATGGAAGTCAAAATCTACATAATATATATAGTATACATATTTTTATGTGGAAGGGTGAAAAAATAAGATCTAAAATTATCATTAGATATCTCATCATGATACTATATATTATTGCCAACTCACCAGATCTCTCTGGTTTACTCCACACAAGTTCCACACGAACTTTGCCCTTCAAAGCAGCCATCATATTAACCCTGAAGTTCCTTGGTGTGGTGGGTTTTTCTGGCGGGATGTATATAGCAGAGCTTGGTGTGCTGTATTCACTTGTTCCTTTCTCTTTTACTGCAAGAACACGATACTCTAACCAGGCATTGCTTTTTGGAGATACTATAATTTGTTGTTCCCTTGTCTGAAAGACAATATGTGGGGTGATGATCATGATTTGCTTTAATATGCACTCAGCATATTCCATTCTATCACACCCACCAAGCAATCCATCCATCCATCCCATCCATTTAACCTTCCATCCATCCATTTAACCATTCAGCCCTCCATCCATCCATTCATCCCATTCATTCTTCCATTCATCCGCCCATCTATCCACCCATCCTTCTATCCATCCATCGCATCCATCCACCCACACTCCCATTCATCTATCCATTCATCCATCCATTTATCAATCCATCATTCCATCCATCCATTTATTCTTCCTTCCAACATCCAACCAACCAATTCTGTAGTTTGACCATTCACTATGACCCTCTATTCATTCTCTCCCCTATACTGATCCATCTATTTATCCTTATGGGGAGTTCGCAGAAAATACAAACTCCCCATTGTCTATGAATTTATCTTTCTGTCAAACCAAATTAATGCACAATCAAGTATAGAAACATGCAAAACATGTCCTTACCATATTTAGATAAATCCATTCTCCGGGTAAGACACCCTGCTGGGATCCAATAGAAATATGCCTGACCTCCACTATAAATACAACTGCTTTTGGATCGTGAGGCACATATAACCACTTAACCACAACAGACCTGGATTTTTTGATTAAAGTACTGTTGACATCAGTTGGTGTTGATGGATACCCTGTAAACAATTATTAATGGTTAGTTCTTTACTGTGTAACTGACAGAGCCACCTTGCGGTTTCTCCCCAGGTTCTCTGGCTTTCCTTTGATTAACAGGGTAAAATTCAATCTGATCTGTGAGTAAGCCGTGCCCTGACTTAGATCAGCCTAGAGGTTGTTTCAGGGTTTGATCTGTGAGTTATCCATGCCCTGACTTAGATCAGCCCAGAGGTTGTTTCAGGGTTCAATCTGTGAGTTAAGCGTGCCCTGACTTAGATCAGCCCAGAGGTTGTTTCAGGGTTCAATTTGTGAGTTATCTGTGCCCTGACTTAGATCAGCCGAAAAGTTGTTTCAGGGTTTGATCTGTGAATAAGCTGTGCCCTGACTTAGATCAGCCCAGAGTTTGTTTCGGGGTTTGATCTGTGAGTTAGCTGTGCCCTGACTTAGATCAGCTGAAAAGTTGTTTCAGGGTTTGAAGGACTTACCAGTTTTGTTGAATGATGGTTTTTGACAGGTTTTGCCACAGCTTGCCGACTGCTGACAGCATTTCTCCAAATAAGGACATTCATTATCAAGCTTACAGCTGGTACTGCCGCAGGACTGAGTATCATTGATGGTCTGACACATGCCTGATTTAACTCCTGGTATGAATAACGAATGAAAATTTTACTCTTACTACTTGGATATACTTGGATATACTTGAAACTACACAATATATCTTCCTCAGACCCTCCCCACCTCTTGGAAATTCCAATCCCCTTCCATGGGGAAGGTGTGGATATGAAGCAATATATCCATTTTTTAAGCAAAAACAGTATATCATACGTTCCAAACTTACCTGCATTATAAAGCTTGAGGAGATGCTTGCATGAACTTTTACACCCCCAATTGTTGTTTTTCAAATCAACGTTTTTCTGAAAGCCAACCAGCAGATCATGTAATTTAGAACTTATTCCAATTTTTATTGTTACTAATAGAATGATGATGATAATAATAATAATAATAATAATAATAATAATAATAATAATAATAATAATAATAATAATAATGGGATTTACTGTGCAGATACTCCAACCGGGACCACTTTGATAAACTAATGTCATTAACCAATCATATTGCGATATTTAGTTCAATATTTTAAACCAGCCAATCAGATAGCACCTCTATATATAAGAGCATGAGAACGTGATAATCTGATTGGCTAATTCTGTTATCAGTTCAATCTCTGTCTAGTTTAATTTACTGTTATCTGATTGGTCAATTTTATTCAAGTGGTCCCAGTTATCGTGTCTGCACAGTAACACTGGTTCCACAGAGTGGCTCATCTTCAACTGAAATTCGATTGGAATTTTTGAAGCTGAATTTTTGGAAGGAGAACCAGAGAACCCGGAGATAAACCCTCGAAGCACAGGAGAGAACTGATAAGTAACTCCACACACATACAACTCGGAGTGAGAGTAGTCTTAAGAAAGAGTTTTGTTGGTGGTGACTGATATTTTGATCAACTGATCAGTAGATGTGAGGGGGTGTATAATTGGTCAAAGGTACAGCATAGTGTGGCATGGCATGGCAGGGTAGGAGTTGGTATACTTACACAATATTTTGTACAGGATTTTACTTTATAAAAGTTTTCATGATCAATACATGGCTTAATACACTAAAAAATAGAAATAAAAAAGATAAGGTAAATGCAGAGTGAGAGCCATTTGCATGTGCGTGGGTATTTGTGTGGAAACTTGCTGTAGTGACTTATAGCATGGACATAGTAATGTTACATAATGCTGTAACATTGAAATGCCTTCCCAAGAAAATTGTTATTATATGAGTGGGAAACGTACGGTACACACTTACAGCACGTACACAGTATGACATGCCATTATAACATTGCAATGCCTTCCCATGAGAATGGTTATCATATGAGTGGGAAGTATAAGGTACTGACTTACAGCGCGTTCACGGTATGACATGCTTTAAATGGCTTCCCATAACAATAGTTATCGTATGAGTGGGAAATGTATGGCAATGATTACAACGCATACACTGTATGATTTGCCGTAACAATAAAATGGCTTCCCATAAGAATGGTTATCATATGAGTGGGAAATGAATGGTAATGATTACAACTCGTACACAGTATGACTTGCCATTACATTGAAATGGCTTCCAATAAGAAATTAATAAGAATATTTATGTATGATACTTAAAGAAGCTGTAAGGTATGAAAGCTCTCAGATGACAGCTCAGTGAGAAGAGATATTTCTACTCTCAATTTTCATTGTTTTCAAGAGTTTTAGCATTAGTAAACTTACTGCAGCATAACATGATCCATTACATGCCTGTCTTTGATCTAAAGTCTGAAAAACGAGAGAGAAGATAGGAATTCATCAGACGTTAACGCAACCCACAATTTATGAAAATGTTACTTTTTTCCTTTCTTCTTTTTTCATTCACTTCCCTCTTTCTATCCTTTTCTTTCCTTTCCTTTCTGTTTATTTTTTTATCACAATCAGAACCCATGGAGCACAGGGGCATATATAGCAAGAGCACCAAGGATCTGCATAGCAAGAGCACCAAGGATCTGGGGGGCACGCCGAAGCGGGGGAAAAAACCTAGCAAAATTAATGAAGCAAAAAAACTTGCCAAAATTGCCGAAGCAAAAAAGGGAGTAACATGATAATTGCAGATGCAAATAGAAGTGAGCAAATTCGCCCTAATTTTTTTTGGAAGGGGGGGGGGGGGCATAGCAAAAAAATAAAACAAAAAAACAGTTACCTAATACTAAAAAAATTGGGGGCCACAGTTGATGAAATCGCATTGAGTGTAACACCTCACCTCGGCAACCTGCAACGCTACATTTTCAAGCATTGCAAGACAAGTTGCTGAGAAAATTGCACAGTGTAGGCAACTTGTCACAGAAAATCATTTTTGGCTAAAAACCTGTTTGGAATATTAGCCCCCCCCCCCCCCCCCCCCACTTTGCCTCCATGTTGTCTGAGAATGAAATGTTTTATTTTTTATTGATTTTTTATATTTCTATATTTCAACAGCCAATTGCAAAGGAATGCTTTTTGTAACTATCCTTAACAAGCCACGTTATATATTGCCAGCTTGCTTTTAATTATAGATCAATATCACAGCACGTTGATTATAGTTTCTATATTGGGCCTGTCTGCCATCACGTCTGCGAATTCTTCGCATTTCTTTCAAAACACTTCCTTTAACGTAAACCTTGGCATACAAATTCTATTCATTAATCTTAATTTAGCATTTCAATCTGATAAAAAGCCTAAAGAAACGAAAACAAAGTTTATTTAGCCATTTTTATCGTCATGTATTAGTCCCAAGAGACTGCAGTTCAAATGATAAGCATTTCTATGGTAATGTCGTAATATTTTTAAACAACAAAACACTGCCCTTGAACTCTTGTCCAAACATTTCAAATATCTACAATTCGAAAGATTTTTTAACCTTCATAAAAGACCCAAATTTTTAAAAGCAATCCTGATTTTGAAGGTCCCGCGGAATTACGGAACACGTTTAACGCGCGAAAAAACTACCCGCAAAATAACGCTCCCGTTGACTACAACTTTCTATTCCAAAATAACGCAGTTCTTTACTAAAAATATACTCTTTTTAAATCATTTTTGTACAATTTGTACAATTAGTATTGAATTTTAAGCCTATGTTTACTGTTTACGAATTGCGTACTATATTTTTGACCGCGCGTAGACCCGCATACTTATAGAATCTCAAAACAAAATATCAAATTATCGACCTCTCTTTTTAGAAGAACGCTGTTCAACCACAAAAACATAGTTTCAATAGATCAACTATTTAGTTTTGCCGAGATTTTTGAGGTTGTAATTTGAGAATATTTTTCAAGATGTCATTTTGTTTACAAAACGCGGTAAAAATAATCCACTTCCAAAAGCTTTCAAGTGCTGCCGGTTTGTCTAGCGAAGCGATGTGAACATAAATTCTTGAAAAACCTATAAAATAAACCTCTAGAAACCTTTCATAAGGAACTTTTTTTGGCAAAATTCCGATACAAATGCGAAAGTTTTTGACTTAACAACGTTAAACGAAGTCAAGGTTGGTAAATGTTTTGATCTTCAAAATGCTAATTGTAACAAGAGTATAAAACTTTACCAAAGTAATCGAGAATTTTTCGTATCAAAGTAACATTCTTTACAGGTCTTTAGAGTTTGGTTCTTAGCAAGTATTTCTTCCTTTTAGCTCTTCTTTTAGGTGTTAAAATCACAGGTTGTTCATAGTGTTAAAAACAAACAAGTTGGAGAAAGATTGTTCTTAAAAATCGCGCAAGTTAAAGTTGACAATTAATCACGCCTTGGAGTTTTTCTCACTTCAAAAGTCGTGAATTAGCAGTGTTTTTAGAGATATTTATTTATAAGATGAGCTAAATGTGAGCTTTATTTTGAGATCGGTTGATCATTTGAGGCATCTATTTTGAGCTTACCTTTGCAAGGCATCGGGCTTCACATCTCGCACCAAAAATCTCTCGCATTCTGCATTCCACCACAATCGGCACAAAAACACCAAAAATACACAGTCCAAATACTAAACGATTCATCTCAAAAGCGATATTTTGGATTTCAAACGAATCTAACAAACAAAATAACCTAAAAACCTGCTGAATTGTCAAGAATGAGTTGTGAATTTTGAACATCAGAATTACCACGTGCGCTAGGAATCGGACCGGAACGCGGTAGGCGTTGTCTATCTCTATTCAAACTGTTAAGAGAATTGACTAAACAATCACCATTTTAACACCTTTAACAATCAATTTACACTTCTTTAAGCGCCAAATTCTCTTTAAAATTGTATAGAACTGAGGACACTTCTTTTATGAAGGCACTAGTAGTAACAAAAGCCCGAATATTTGTGTTTTTAAAGTGTAAAGTAGATAAATTTGAGGTTCCTAACTTCAAATTCTTTTAACATTGTTATCATAGTGCGAATTCATAGTAAATGAGCTAAGAAGACTGCTGATTGGTTGGCTAGTACTTGGACTCAAATTGACAGTAAATACTTCACGAACAATGAAAATGCAAATTTTTTCGAATAGACACTCAAACTTTCTATTGTTTTAAAGAATAGAAGTGACATATTTAGATTGAGGCATTCTTAAACTAGTATTCAAAGTGTTGCCTTCAGCATTTTTCAGAGTGTTGGAATGTTTAGGAAGTTTGGATGTCGAGGTTAATTTACATGATGGACAACTTGGTGTTGCGTGCGATGTCAAATGAAGCGTTACGTTCTTTCGTTTTATTAACTTTGTTGAAAAGGTGCCAACTGTTAATAGAAGCTAATTCAATTACCTAAATAGTTGAGTTCATTAACTACTCAAATGCGTCATAGTTCGTTTACTTCCAAAAAGTTTGATATATTTGGACAGAAAAACAAGCGAACAGGAAATTCCATTTCCGCAGTGACTATAGTCGTTGCCTTTTACCAACACCCGCAGCGCTACAGTGATTAAGATGAGTTAAAACTCTTGCCCATGTACTTCTGCATCATTGGTCATCAATTTAAAAGAGCGTCGGAGCTCTCTCGCTTTCGCCGTAGCTTGAAAATAGCGCAAAGAAAATAAATTCTGACTAATCTGCCTGTTGATGGCTTGAGCACTTTACGAATTGTTATTTTTTTGGGAAAATATGTCATTTTTTGGTGGTAGTACATGGCGTAGCGACTCTCGTTCACTGCACGCGCGCCCTTAATCACCGACCCCAGCAATCCTTATTGTTTAGATCTGAATACTTTGTGTTAATGATGAATATGACCTGTCTCTCGAGATGAATAGCTTGACGGTGTCTCTAAGGGTTTTTTTAACGGTTTGATTGTCAAACAAAAAGAGTTCAAATCAAGTATATCAGCCAGGGGTAGACAACCATTGCGAACGGCAGCTGCATTTAACCAACTGCGACGATTTTGACAATGGACTTCAACCCACGCAAGCTGGGTCAGTTGCTACGGCACTAGTCACAGGTATGCCGGTGCCAAGATTGCGTAGGGGAGTGGTACCCTGGGCTGTCAGTGGACCGATCTCGACCGAATGTATCTCGGGACGTGTACGAGAAAAGGGGTTACTCGTAACTCCCACGACCTCTGGAAGTGAAATCCTGGATTTTGCCTTCAAATATCTTCAAATGTCAAATCGCTATGCAACGTGTATAGAAATAGTCACTACAGACAAAGTAGCGAGCATTTCAACAGGTTTTTGAAAGAGGCAATTGTATCAAAATCGATGAAAATTGGAAATGACTTGAAACTTGGTTAAACTTATCTATATGGCCCCAATAGTAGCCAAGCAACATATTTTCTTCACAGTCAAAAGTGCAGGATAAAAATTATCAATTGTTCCAGCATCTATTTTTTTAGTAAATGACGTCATACATTCAATCCTATTATCTGAGAAAAAATATTAGCCAATCAGAAACCAGAAAACTTGCAAAACTGAGGTGTAATCTTTAGTAGCCAGAAGACTCCAGAAAAGTTTCATTTTCTTTTTATTATCCCAATAAGTGATGAATTTCATCCTAATTTTATACAAACTATCAATAACCTCTCTTGAAAATCTAGATTTAACTCAGATCTAAACTTTTATTAGTCAAGTTTTTCAGGCCTCATGACACCTCAGTTTTGCAGTGACATCATTTCTACGTCACTATTATTTCAGATCAGCTCGTTGTTCTTTTAGCTTGTAAACCAAAATTTCTCCACTAGAAGTGGCTCCCGGGCTAAAATTTTCGCCAATCTGGTTTTCATAATCATAATTGAGCCATATTATCCTCAAATATTTGAATGATTCGAAATTTCAAAAATCGGGGTGTCTTGAAGGGGAGGGGGTACTATTTTCTTTCTATGGCGCGGGCTCCCTGTGTTCTTCTCTCTAATAGACTGGACTCCAGTCAATATTTTTCGGGATGTTTTGACTGAAGCTACTCACTCGAAGAAATTGTCTTAGAAAATGCCAAAATTTACCATAATATTACGAATTTTTGCTATTTCCCTGCTCTACATAGGCTGTACTAAAGGTAAGTCTCGCCATTTATCGTGTATTTGAGATATTTCGGTCAAAAATCAAGGCTCAAAAGTCAAATCCTTCAAATCTTTGGGCTTGACTCGAAGTTAAAATTTCACCCTGACGTCTCAAAATAACAAAGTTTTTCATGCTCTTTTTGGATTATTTACTAAACAAAGCGCTTTAATATTATCAATAGGGTTTTATTCAGGCATAGTATTATTGTATAGACTCGTTAAAGGCGAGATATCGGCTTTGGAAGAGTTAAAACGGTCTTGTTCAAGCAGGTCTTAAAATTAGAATCAAGCTTATTATTTATTGCTGACATTCAGAATCTTTTATAAGCTTAAAAAATACTTTTTGATCTTTCGATCTTCTTAATTTATTGCATTTTACTGCACAAAGGCATTATTATTGAGTAAAGGTTATGTTTTTAGTATGTTGATGATCACAATTTTGGATTTGAAGCTGATTTTGTTGAAGATTGTTTTTCTTAATTTTCCCGCTAATATTGCAAAATTTTCTCAAAATATGTTCGTAGAGATATAATCTGACTCTGGAAACGCTATTTAGGAAGCCAGTGTCTGTCATTCTAGGCTGGTAATGAGATTTATTGAACTTATTGATACTAGTTTAAGCAATAGAATACTCTCTGGTTGATAGCACATGACGGGCATTGTTTGCCTGACATTGTAGGTTGGTAAATATAATGAGATTCATTCAGCTGATTGATACCAAGCAATAGAATACTCTCTGGTTGATAGCACATGACGGGCAGTGTTTGTCTGTCATTGTAGGCTGGTAATGAGATTTATTGAACTGATTGATACTACTTTAAGCAATAGAATACTCTCTGGTTGATAGCACATGACGGGCATTGTTTGTCTGACATTGTAGGCTGGTAATGAGATTCATGAGATTCATTCAGCTGATTGATACCAAGCAATAGAATACTTGCTGGTTAACGTCAGGCAGTTTTTTAATTTGTAGCTGAAAACAAATTATTATTTTTGACCTATGGATTTCTTTTTGCAGCTAACCTGAAGGACATTCTTAAAGACTACAATACCTTAGAAAAAGCTGATATCAATAACATAGCAACAAGAAGAAATGAGGAGGGTCTTATTGACAAAGTTATTTCTTTTAAGACATTAGGAAGGTGAGGAAAAAATACATTGTAACATGCATGCCAACTGTCAAAGCTAATTTTTTCTTGTTTCTCATTGGCTAAAAGGGTGCAGCATTATAGTGTTAAATAAATTTATTTACAAGGTAAGACTTTAAAATGTGTTTGGAAAGAAAAAACAAAGAAGTAAAAAAACAAAAAAAAGTTTAAAAAAACGTTTTACCTTGTAAATAAATTTATTACACATTTAAGGTTGATATCCGTGAAATAAAGCCGTGAATAAAAACCATATCAGTGAAGTGATACGATATCACTTCACGGCAAACGGTCCAATAAAATCTCGCGACATATAATAATATATAATTGACTCTAAATGTGTAATAAACAAATTATTACATGTTAAGAGCTGATATCATTTTTATTCAATTGTTTTCCTCGCTCACAGACTCGCTTGTTTGCAATATGACAGGAAAGTCGTGAATAAGAACGATATCAGACTCTTAACATGTGATAATCTCTATTTATTTTATAAAGCAAATGTGATATTTCGAATTATAGTGTTAAATTTTACATTTCACTGGAAATATAACATTGAGTAGCATTTTGTGTGGTTACTTTTCTTGTTTTTTGTACAGACTGTTCTTCAACACTTGTTGATACTATATAACACAGTTACTGGTCCCTTGATCATATTCACCTTGATTGGGCAGAATGTTTTCCATTTCAGACCACATGTCATTCTCTTAAGAATAAGATTCTTTGTTTGAGTTGTATCCATATTCATGTGTCTTCTCATGTACAAGCGTTAAACAAAGAAATGATACTCTAGGGAATGACACATGGTCTTGAGAATAAGATTCTTTGTTTGAGTTGTATCCATATTCATGTGTCTTCTCATGTACAACCATTAAAGAAAGAAATGATACTCTAGGGAATGACACATGGTCTTGAGAATAAGATTCTTTGTTTGAGTTGTATCCATATTCATGTGTCTTCTAATGTACAACCGTTAAACAAAGAAATGATACTCTAGGGAATGACACATGGTCTTGAGAATAAGATTCTTTGTTGGAGTTGTATCCATATTCATGTGTCTTCTAATGTACAACCGTTAAACAAAGAAATGATACTCTAGGGAATGACACATGGTCTTGAGAATAAGATTCTTTGTTTGAGTTGTATCCATATTCATGTGTCTTTTCATGTACAACCGTTAAACAAAGAAATGATACTCTAGGGAATGACACGTGGTCTTGAGAATAAGATTCTTTGTTTGAGTTGTATCCATATTCATGTGTCTTCTCATGTACAACCATTAAACAAAGAAATGATACTCTAGGGAATGACATGTGGTCTGAAATGGAAAAACGTGCTCAAGCTAAAAAGGCCTATTCGACACTTTATGATCACTTCATAGTGAGTAGTTTTTATTTTTATCTTTCAGGAAATTTCTGTTGCATCTTTCTCCTAATGAAGGATTATTTTCTAAGAATTTTGATGCCTTTTCTGTCACAAGTGAAGGAAAAGAAGAAAAAATATTGATAGACAAACTGAGTTTCTACAAAGGCTATGTAGAGGGTAAGGTGATGTTACAGTGAGGACACTCGAACCGTGAACACTTTGAGGTTTTTTCACATTTTTTTCTCCTTTATCCCTTGTGTGAATCGATTGAAAATATGATTTATTTTCAACATTAAGATTATTTGAGTTCAGTGCTTCATTTTCAGAAGGTTTGAAGCAGTAGAAAGTTCATAAGATAAAAAATATAAAAATATCAAGTGTTCATGGTTCGAGTGTCCTCACTGTAAACAATTTTATTTTGCAGTGCTGATGCTACAAAATAGTCAATCAAAGTGTTTCCATGACATTGTTTGAAAACACAAAGTTAACAAGGCACATGCATGTGGATTGGCCTTTACTGATGATTTCTTAATGGGTTGATTGTGGGATGGGTATGGGAGTTTTAAGGGGTTGGGAATTGGTGCAATGTACCTCGAAGGGGACCTCGTGTTCTATTGTGCAGCACCAGCCTGCAGGCAAAATCTCAAAAAAAAAAAAAAAAAAGAATGCTCTTCAAATGTATGCCTTGATTGATATCCACTAAAACTAACTTTATCGCGACAGCAAATTGTACGATTTTGCATGTGTGATTTGGAAGCCTAATTTCATCATGCTAGTTTCAGGGTTTTATTTTTTTTAAAGTATTAGTACTGTTGCCAAATTTCACATACTTTTTTAATTCATTTTAAAGGCGAAAGTGACTCTCATGTCAGTGTACATCTAGAAGATGGATTAATGACGGCAATGATAGCAACAAGTAATGAAACATACATAGTAGAGGTAAGACACCTCATTTTGCTAGTACACCCCCCCCCCCCCCCCCCCCCCTGTTGACTACTGGTTGTAGGTATAAGACGATCCACTCATTTAGGGAATTCAGGGGTTGTGTGATGCTCGCTTCACCTCTGGGGTGTTCGCTATATAATTGACACATACCGGTACTTGTGACAACTGTACAGGACTTCAAAAGATTATTTGACATGATTAATGCACCCTTCTCAAAATTATCTTGAATGTGACGCTAACATGGAACATAAAAAAAATGCCAAAAATTCCATCGAGAAAAAGTGTGATTTCTTTTGTGTTTCATGTTAGCTTTGCATCCAAGATAATTTTGAGATTAGTGCATTATTTCACATTTTTTGATTATATTTTCTCATGGTTTAGTTTCACATATCACATACATTTCATGTATTTTTCACATCTCTCCCAGTAGTAATTCCTCGCATCACATTTTAGTAGATTTTGGGTAAAAATTGATGTAAATAAAATTGAAATAAAATTAATCATCTCTTAGCCATCCTGGAGACACATCAGCAATTCTAGCAAAGCTCAGATGATATCCTACCGACATTCTGATGTCAAGTTGAACCTTACTTTTCACCAACCAAGGTTAGTGATGTATGTCACTTATTTCAGTAATAAATACCAAGTATTGTTTGAATGTGGTGTCTGCTTTCTCCCTGCAATTGCCTCTTACCTTTGGGGTCTTGGGTTTGATTCCTTGACTCAACATCACATACATTAGGGAATCAAGGGTGGTGTAGTGGTGGTGCACTTGCCTCTCATCTCTGGGGTCTTTGGTTTGATTCCTGGACTCATCATCACATACATTAGGGAATCAAGGGTGGTGTAGTGGTAGTACACTTCCCTCTTACCTCTGGGGTCTTGGGTCTGATTCCTGGACTCATCACATTCATTAGGGAATCAAGGGTGGTGTAGTGGTAGTACACTTGCCTCTTACCTTTGGGGTCTTGGGTTTGATTCCTTGACTCAACATCACATACATTAGGGAATCAAGGGTGGTGTAGTGGTGGTGCACTTGCCTCTCATCTCTGGGGTCTTTGGTTTGATTCCTGGACTCATCATCACATACATTAGGGAATCAAGGGTGGTGTAGTGGTAGTACACTTCCCTCTTACCTCTGGGGTCTTGGGTCTGATTCCTGGACTCATCACATTCATTAGGGAATCAAGGGTGGTGTAGTGGTAGTACACTTGCCTCTTACCTCTGGGGTCTTGGGTTTGATTCCTGGACTCATCACATTCATTAGGGAATCAAGGGTGGTGTAGTGGTAGTACACTTGCCTCTTACCTCTGGGGTCTTGGGTCTGATTCCTGGACTCATCACATTCATTAGGGAATCAAGGGTGGTGTAGTGGTAGTACACTTGCCTCTTACCTCTGGGGTCTTGGGTTTGATTCCTGGACTCATCACATTCATTAGGGAATCAAGGGTGGTGTAGTGGTAGTACACTTGCCTCTTACCTCTGGGGTCTTGGGTTTGATTCCTGGACTCATCACATTCATTAGGGAATCAAGGGTGGTGTAGTGGTAGTACACTTGCCTCTTACCTCTGGGGTCTTGGGTTTGATTCCTGGACTCATCACATTCATTAGGGAATCAAGGGTGGTGTAGTGGTAGTACACTTGCCTCTTACCTCTGGGGTCTTGGGTTTGATTCCTGGACTCATCACATTCATTAGGGAATCAAGGGTGGTGTAGTGGTAGTACACTTGCCTCTCACCTCTGGGGTCTTGGGTTTGATTCCTGGACTCATCACATTCGTTAGGGAATCAAGGGTGGTGTAGTGGTAGTACACTTGCCTCTCACCTCTGGGGTCTTGGGTTTGATTCCTGGACTCATCACATTCATTAGGGAATCAAGGGTGGTGTAGTGGTAGTACACTTGCCTCTTACCTCTGGGGTCTTGGGTTTGATTCCTGGACTCATCACATTCATTAGGGAATCAAGGGTGGTGTAGTGGTAGTACACTTGCCTCTTACCTCTGGGGTCTTGGGTTTGATTCCTGGACTCATCACATTCATTAGGGAATCAAGGGTGGTGTAGTGGTAGTACACTTGCCTCTTACCTCTGGGGTCTTGGGTTTGATTCCTGGACTCATCACATTCATTAGGGAATCAAGGGTGGTGTAGTGGTAGTACACTTGCCTCTTACCTCTGGGGTCTTGGGTTTGATTCCTGGACTCATCACATTCATTAGGGAATCAAGGGTGGTGTAGTGGTAGTACACTTGCCTCTTACCTCTGGGGTCTTGGGTTTGATTCCTGGACTCATCACATTCATTAGGGAATCAAGGGTGGTGTAGTGGTAGTACACTTGCCTCTTACCTCTGGGGTCTTGGGTTTGATTCCTGGACTCATCACATTCATTAGGGAATCAAGGGTGGTGTAGTGGTAGTACACTTGCCTCTTACCTCTGGGGTCTTGGGTTTGATTCCTGGACTCATCACATTCATTAGGGAATCAAGGGTGGTGTAGTGGTAGTACACTTGCCTCTTACCTCTGGGGTCTTGGGTTTGATTCCTGGACTTATCACATTCATTAGGGAATCAAGGGTGGTGTAGTGGTAGTACACTTGCCTCTTACCTCTGGGGTCTTGGGTTTGATTCCTGGACTCATCACATTCATTAGGAAATCAAGGGTGGTGTAGTGGTAGTACACTTGCCTCTTACCTCTGGGGTCTTGGGTTTGATTCCTGGACTCATCACATTCATTAGGAAATAAAGGGTGGTGTAGTGGTAGTACACTTGCCTCTCACCTCTGGGGTCTTGGGTTTGATTCCTGGACTCATCACATTCATTAGGGAATCAAGGGTGGTGTAGTGGTAGTACACTTGCCTCTCACCTCTGGGGTCTTGGGTTTGATTCCTGGACTCATCACATACATTAGGGAATCAAGGGTGGTGTAGTGGTAGTACACTTGCCTCTCACCTCTGGGGTCTTGGGTTTGATTCCTGGACTCATCACATTCATTAGGGAATCAAGGGTGGTGTAGTGGTAGTACACTTGCCTCTCACCTCTGGGGTCTTGGGTTTGATTCCTGGACTCAACAGCACATACATTAGGGAATCAAGGATGGTGTAGTGGTAGTACACTTGCCTCTCACCTCTGGGGTCTTGGGTTTGATTCCTGGACTCATCACATACATTAGGGAATCAAGGGTGGTGTAGTGGTAGTACACTTGCCTCTCACCTCTGGGGTCTTGGGTTTGATTCCTGGACTCAACAGCACATACATTAGGGAATCAAGGATGGTGTAGTGGTAGTACACTTGCCTCTCACCTCTGGGGTCTTGGGTTTGATTCCTGGACTCAACATCACATTCATTAGGGAATCAAGGGTGGTGTAGTGGTAGTACACTTGTCTCTCACCTCTGGGGTCTTGGGTTTGATTCCTGGACTCAACATCACATTCATTAGGGAATCAAGGGTGGTGTAGTGGTAGTACACTTGCGTCTCACCTCTGGGGTCTTGGGTTTGATTCCTGGACTCAACATCACATTCATTAGGGAATCAAGGGTGGTGTAGTGGTAGTACACTTGCCTCTCACCTCTTGGGTCTTGGGTTTGATTCCTGGACTCATCACATACATTAGGGAATCAAGGGTGGTGTAGTGGTAGTACACTTGCCTCTCACCTCTGGGGTCTTGGGTTTGATTCCTGGACTCAACATCACATTCATTAGGGAATCAAGGGTGGTGTAGTGGTAGTACACTTGCCTCTCACCTCTGGGGTCTTGGGTTTGATTCCTGGACTCATCACATTCATTAGGGAATCAAGGGTGGTGTAGTGGTAGTACACTTGCCTCTTACCTCTGGGGTCTTGGGTTTGATTCCTGGACTCATCACATTCATTAGGGAATCAAGGGTGGTGTAGTGGTAGTACACTTGCCTCTTACCTCTGGGGTCTTGGGTTTGATTCCTGGACTCATCACATTCATTAGGGAATCAAGGGTGGTGTAGTGGTAGTACACTTGCCTCTTACCTCTGGGGTCTTGGGTTTGATTCCTGGACTCATCACATTCATTAGGGAATCAAGGGTGGTGTAGTGGTAGTACACTTGCCTCTTACCTCTGGGGTCTTGGGTTTGATTCCTGGACTCATCACATTCATTAGGGAATCAAGGGTGGTGTAGTGGTAGTACACTTGCCTCTTACCTCTGGGGTCTTGGGTTTGATTCCTGGACTCATCACATTCATTAGGGAATCAAGGGTGGTGTAGTGGTAGTACACTTGCCTCTTACCTCTGGGGTCTTGGGTTTGATTCCTGGACTCATCACATTCATTAGGGAATCAAGGGTGGTGTAGTGGTAGTACACTTGCCTCTCACCTCTGGGGTCTTGGGTTTGATTCCTGGACTCAACATCACATACATTAGGGAATCAAGGGTGGTGTAGTGGTAGTACACTTGCCTCTTACCTCTGGGGTCTTGGGTTTGATTCCTGGACTCATCACATTCATTAGGGAATCAAGGGTGGTGTAGTGGTAGTACACTTGCCTCTTACCTCTGGGGTCTTGGGTTTGATTCCTGGACTCATCACATTCATTAGGGAATCAAGGGTGGTGTAGTGGTAGTACACTTGCCTCTTACCTCTGGGGTCTTTGGTTTGATTCCTGGACTCATCACATTCATTAGGGAATCAAGGGTGGTGTAGTGGTAGTACACTTGCCTCTTACCTCTGGGGTCTTGGGTTTGATTCCTGGACTCATCACATTCATTAGGGAATCAAGGGTGGTGTAGTGGTAGTACACTTGCCTCTTACCTCTGGGGTCTTGGGTTTGATTCCTTGACTCAACATCACATACATTAGGGAATCAAGGGTGGTGTAGTGGTAGTACACTTGCCTCTCACCTCTTGGGTCTTGGGTTTGATTCCTGGACTCAACATCACATACATTAGGGAATCAAGGGTGGTGTAGTGGTAGTACACTTGCCTCTCATCTTTGGGGTCTTGGGTTTGATTCCTGGACTCAACATCACATACATTAGGGAATCAAGGGTGGTGTAGTGGTAGTACACTTGCCTCTCATCTCTGGGGTCTTGGGTTTGATTCCTGGACTCAACATCACATACATTAGGGAATCAAGGGTGGTGTAGTGGTAGTACACTTGCCTCTCATCTCTGGGGTCTTGGGTTTGATTCCTGGACTCAACATCACATACATTAGGGAATCAAGGGTGATGTAGTGGTAGTACACTTGCCTCTCACCTCTGGGGTCTTGGGTTTGATTCCTGGACTCAACATCACATACATTAGGGAATCAAGGGTGGTGTAGTGGTAGTACACTTGCCTCTCATCTCTGGGGTCTTGGGTTTGATTCCTGGACTCAACATCACATACATTAGGGAATCAAGGGTGGTGTAGTGGTAGTACACTTGCCTCTCACCTCTGGGGTCTTGGGTTTGATTCCTGGACTCAACATCACATACATTAGGGAATCAAGGGTGGTGTAGTGGTAGTACACTTGCCTCTCACCTCTGGGGTCTTGGGTTTGATTCCTTGACTCAACATCACATTCATTAGGGAATCAAGGGTGGTGTAGTGGTAGTACACTTGCCTCTCACCTCTGGGGTCTTGGGTTTGATTCCTGGACTCAACATCACATACATTAGGGAATCAAGGGTGGTGTAGTGGTAGTACACTTGCCTCTCACCTCTGGGGTCTTGGGTTTGATTCCTTGACTCAACATCACATTCATTAGGGAATCAAGGGTGGTGTAGTGGTAGTACACTTGCCTCTCACCTCTGGGGTCTTGGGTTTGATTCCTTGACTCAACATCACATACATTAGGGAATCAAGGGTGGTGTAGTGGTAGTACACTTGCCTCTCACCTCTTGGGTCTTGGGTTTGATTCCTGGACTCAACATCACATACATTAGGGAATCAAGGGTGGTGTAGTGGTAGTACACTTGCCTCTCACCTCTGGGGTCTTGGGTTTGATTCCTGGACTCAACATCACATACATTAGGGAATCAAGGGTGGTGTAGTGGTAGTACACTTGCCTCTCATCTCTGGGGTCTTGGGTTTGATTCCTGGACTCAACATCACATACATTAGGGAATCAAGGGTGGTGTAGTGGTAGTACACTTGCCTCTCATCTCTGGGGTCTTGGGTTTGATTCCTGGACTCAACATCACATACATTAGGGAATCAAGGGTGATGTAGTGGTAGTACACTTGCCTCTCACCTCTGGGGTCTTGGGTTTGATTCCTGGACTCAACATCACATACATTAGGGAATCAAGGGTGGTGTAGTGTTAGTACACTTGCCTCTCATCTCTGGGGTCTTGGGTTTGATTCCTGGACTCAACATCACATACATTAGGGAATCAAGGGTGGTGTAGTGGTAGTACACTTGCCTCTCATCTCTGGGGTCTTGGGTTTGATTCCTGGACTCAACATCACATACATTAGGGAATCAAGGGTGGTGTAGTGGTAGTACTTACACTTGCCTTTCACCTCTTGGGTCTTGGGTTTGATTCCTGGACTCAACATCACATACATTAGGGAATCAAGGGTGGTGTAGTGGTAGTACACTTGCCTCTTACCTCTGGGGTCTTGGGTTTGATTCCTGGACTCAACATCACATACATTAGGGAATCAAGGGTGGTGTAGTGGTAGTACACTTGCCTCTCACCTCTGGGGTCTTGGGTTTGATTCCTTGACTCAACATCACATTCATTAGGGAATCAAGGGTGGTGTAGTGGTAGTACACTTGCCTCTCACCTCTGGGGTCTTGGGTTTGATTCCTTGACTCAACATCACATACATTAGGGAATCAAGGGTGGTGTAGTGGTAGTACACTTGCCTCTCACCTCTTGGGTCTTGGGTTTGATTCCTGGACTCAACATCACATACATTAGGGAATCAAGGGTGGTGTAGTGGTAGTACACTTGTATCTCACCTCTGGGGTCTTGGGTTTGATTCCTGGACTCAACATCACATACATTAGGGAATCAAGGGTGGTGTAGTGGTAGTACACTTGCCTCTCACCTCTGGGGTCTTGGGTTTGATTCCTTGACTCAACATCACATTCATTAGGGAATCAAGGGTGGTGTAGTGGTAGTACACTTGCCTCTCACCTCTGGGGTCTTGGGTTTGATTCCTTGACTCAACATCACATACATTAGGGAATCAAGGGTGGTGTAGTGGTAGTACACTTGCCTCTCACCTCTTGGGTCTTGGGTTTGATTCCTGGACTCAACATCACATACATTAGGGAATCAAGGGTGGTGTAGTGGTAGTACACTTGCCTCTCATCTTTGGGGTCTTGGGTTTGATTCCTGGACTCAACATCACATACATTAGGGAATCAAGGGTGGTGTAGTGGTAGTACACTTGCCTCTCATCTCTGGGGTCTTGGGTTTGATTCCTGGACTCAACATCACATACATTAGGGAATCAAGGTTGGTGTAGTGGTAGTACACTTGCCTCTCATCTCTGGGGTCTTGGGTTTGATTCCTGGACTCAACATCACATACATTAGGGAATCAAGGGTGATGTAGTGGTAGTACACTTGCCTCTCACCTCTGGGGTCTTGGGTTTGATTCCTGGACTCAACATCACATACATTAGGGAATCAAGGGTGGTGTAGTGTTAGTACACTTGCCTCTCATCTCTGGGGTCTTGGGTTTGATTCCTGGACTCAACATCACATACATTAGGGAATCAAGGGTGGTGTAGTGGTAGTACACTTGCCTCTCACCTCTGGGGTCTTGGGTTTGATTCCTGGACTCAACATCACATACATTAGGGAATCAAGGGTGGTGTAGTGGTAGTACACTTGCCTCTCATCTCTGGGGTCTTGGGTTTGATTCCTGGACTCAACATCACATACATTAGGGAATCAAGGGTGGTGTAGTGGTAGTACACTTGCCTCTCATCTCTGGGGTCTTGGGTTTGATTCCTGGACTCAACATCACATACATTAGGGAATCAAGGGTGGTGTAGTGGTAGTACACTTGCCTCTCACCTCTGGGGTCTTGGGTTTGATTCCTGGACTCAACATCACATACATTAGGGAATCAAGGGTGGTGTAGTGGTAGTACACTTGCCTCTCACCTCTGGGGTCTTGGGTTTGATTCCTTGACTCAACATCACATTCATTAGGGAATCAAGGGTGGTGTAGTGGTAGTACACTTGCCTCTCACCTCTGGGGTCTTGGGTTTGATTCCTGGACTCAACATCACATACATTAGGGAATCAAGGGTGGTGTAGTGGTAGTACACTTGCCTCTCACCTCTGGGGTCTTGGGTTTGATTCCTTGACTCAACATCACATTCATTAGGGAATCAAGGGTGGTGTAGTGGTAGTACACTTGCCTCTCACCTCTGGGGTCTTGGGTTTGATTCCTTGACTCAACATCACATACATTAGGGAATCAAGGGTGGTGTAGTGGTAGTACACTTGCCTCTCACCTCTTGGGTCTTGGGTTTGATTCCTTGACTCAACATCACATACATTAGGGAATCAAGGGTGGTGTAGTGGTAGTACACTTGCCTCTCACCTCTGGGGTCTTGGGTTTGATTCCTGGACTCAACATCACATACATTAGGGAATCAAGGGTGGTGTAGTGGTAGTACACTTGCCTCTCATCTCTGGGGTCTTGGGTTTGATTCCTGGACTCAACATCACATACATTAGGGAATCAAGGGTGGTGTAGTGGTAGTACACTTGCCTCTCATCTCTGGGGTCTTGGGTTTGATTCCTGGACTCAACATCACATACATTAGGGAATCAAGGGTGATGTAGTGGTAGTACACTTGCCTCTCACCTCTGGGGTCTTGGGTTTGATTCCTGGACTCAACATCACATACATTAGGGAATCAAGGGTGGTGTAGTGTTAGTACACTTGCCTCTCATCTCTGGGGTCTTGGGTTTGATTCCTGGACTCAACATCACATACATTAGGGAATCAAGGGTGGTGTAGTGGTAGTACACTTGCCTCTCATCTCTGGGGTCTTGGGTTTGATTCCTGGACTCAACATCACATACATTAGGGAATCAAGGGTGGTGTAGTGGTAGTACTTACACTTGCCTTTCACCTCTTGGGTCTTGGGTTTGATTCCTGGACTCAACATCACATACATTAGGGAATCAAGGGTGGTGTAGTGGTAGTACACTTGCCTCTTACCTCTGGGCTCTTGGGTTTGATTCCTGGACTCAACATCACATTCATTAGGGAATCAAGGATGGTGTAGTGGTAGTACACTTGCCTCTCATCTCTGGGGTCTTGGGTTTGATTCCTGGACTCAACATCACATACATTAGGGAATCAAGGGTGATGTAGTGGTAGTACACTTGCCTCTCACCTCTGGGGTCTTGGGTTTGATTCCTGGACTCAACATCACATACATTAGGGAATCAAGGGTGGTGTAGTGTTAGTACACTTGCCTCTCATCTCTGGGGTCTTGGGTTTGATTCCTGGACTCAACATCACATACATTAGGGAATCAAGGGTGGTGTAGTGGTAGTACACTTGCCTCTCATCTCTGGGGTCTTGGGTTTGATTCCTGGACTCAACATCACATACATTAGGGAATCAAGGGTGGTGTAGTGGTAGTACTTACACTTGCCTTTCACCTCTTGGGTCTTGGGTTTGATTCCTGGACTCAACATCACATACATTAGGGAATCAAGGGTGGTGTAGTGGTAGTACACTTGCCTCTTACCTCTGGGCTCTTGGGTTTGATTCCTGGACTCAACATCACATTCATTAGGGAATCAAGGATGGTGTAGTGGTAGTACACTTGCCTCTCGCCTCTTGGGTCTTGGGTTTGATTCCTGGACTCAACATCACATACATTAGGGAATCAAGGGTGGTGTAGTGGTAGTACACTTGCCTCTCACCTCTGGGGTCTTGGGTTTGATTCCTGGACTCAACATCACATACATTAGGGAATCAAGGGTGGTGTAGTGGTAGTACACTTGCCTCTCGCCTCTTGGGTCTTGGGTTTGATTCCTGGACTCAACATCACATACATTAGGGAATCAAGGGTGGTGTAGTGGTAGTACACTTGCCTCTCACCTCTGGGGTCTTGGGTTTGATTCCTGGACTCAACATCACATACATTAGGGAATCAAGGGTGGTGTAGTGGTAGTACACTTGCCTCTCACCTCTGGGGTCTTGGGTTTGATTCCTTGACTCAACATCACATACATTAGGGAATCAAGGGTGGTGTAGTGGTAGTACACTTGCCTCTCACCTCTGGGGTCTTGGGTTTGATTCCTTGACTCAACATCACATACATTAGGGAATCAAGGGTGGTGTAGTGGTAGTACACTTGCCTCTCACCTCTGGGGTCTTGGGTTTGATTCCTGGACTCAACACCACATACATTAGGGAATCAAGGATGGTGTAGTGGTAGTACACTTGCCTCTCACTTCTGGGATCTTGGGTTTGATTCCTGGACTCAACATCACATACATTAGGGAATCAAGGGTGGTGTAGTGGTAGTACACTTGCCTCTTACCTCTGGGGTCTTGGGTTTGATTCCTGGACTCAACATCACATACATTAGGGAATCAAGGGTGGTGTAGTGGTAGTACACTTGCCTCTCACCTCTGGGGTCTTGGGTTTGATTCCTGGACTCAACATCACATACATTAGGGAATCAAGGGTGGTGTAGTGGTAGTACACTTGCCTCTCACCTCTGGGGTCTTGGGTTTGATTCCTTGACTCAACATCACATACATTAGGGAATCAAGGGTGGTGTAGTGGTAGTACACTTGCCTCTCACCTCTTGGGTCTTGGGTTTGATTCCTGGACTCAACATCACATACATTAGGGAATCAAGGGTGGTGTAGTGGTAGTACACTTGTATCTCACCTCTGGGGTCTTGGGTTTGATTCCTGGACTCAACATCACATACATTAGGGAATCAAGGGTGGTGTAGTGGTAGTACACTTGCCTCTCATCTCTGGGGTCTTGGGTTTGATTCCTGGACTCAACATCACATACATTAGGGAATCAAGGGTGGTGTAGTGGTAGTACACTTGCCTCTCATCTCTGGGGTCTTGGGTTTGATTCCTGGACTCAACATCACATACATTAGGGAATCAAGGGTGATGTAGTGGTAGTACACTTGCCTCTCACCTCTGGGGTCTTGGGTTTGATTCCTGGACTCAACATCACATACATTAGGGAATCAAGGGTGGTGTAGTGTTAGTACACTTGCCTCTCATCTCTGGGGTCTTGGGTTTGATTCCTGGACTCAACATCACATACATTAGGGAATCAAGGGTGGTGTAGTGGTAGTACACTTGCCTCTCACCTCTTGGGTCTTGGGTTTGATTCCTGGACTCAACATCACATACATTAGGGAATCAAGGGTGGTGTAGTGGTAGTACACTTGCCTCTCGCCTCTTGGGTCTTGGGTTTGATTCCTGGACTCAACATCACATACATTAGGGAATCAAGGGTGGTGTAGTGGTAGTACACTTGCCTCTCGCCTCTTGGGTCTTGGGTTTGATTCCTGGACTCAACATCACATACATTAGGGAATCAAGGGTGGTGTAGTGGTAGTACACTTGCCTCTCACCTCTGGGGTCTTGGGTTTGATTCCTGGACTCAACATCACATACATTAGGGAATCAAGGGTGGTGTAGTGGTAGTACACTTGCCTCTCACCTCTGGGGTCTTGGGTTTGATTCCTTGACTCAACATCACATACATTAGGGAATCAAGGGTGGTGTAGTGGTAGTACACTTGCCTCTCACCTCTGGGGTCTTGGGTTTGATTCCTTGACTCAACATCACATACATTAGGGAATCAAGGGTGGTGTAGTGGTAGTACACTTGCCTCTCACCTCTGGGGTCTTGGGTTTGATTCCTGGACTCAACACCACATACATTAGGGAATCAAGGATGGTGTAGTGGTAGTACACTTGCCTCTCACCTCTGGGATCTTGGGTTTGATTCCTGGACTCAACATCACATACATTAGGGAATCAAGGGTGGTGTAGTGGTAGTACACTTGCCTCTTACCTCTGGGGTCTTGGGTTTGATTCCTGGACTCAACATCACATACATTAGGGAATCAAGGGTGGTGTAGTGGTAGTACACTTGCCTCTTACCTCTGGGGTCTTGGGTTTGATTCCTGGACTCAACATCACATACATTAGGGATTCAAGGGTGGTGTAGTGGTAGTACACTCACCTATTGTCAATAGTTCTATTAATTACATTCATTTGTTTTTCTAACAGCAAAGAGGGTCAGAAAAAATACAGTTTTTGTGGCAATGCTCCCCCTCCAACCCAAGACAACCTTGATAAGACACAAAGCAGTAAGTACATTACAGTGGAACCTGGATAATACAGCCACTGAATGGACAAGTCAAAGTGGCTGTATTAGCTGGGTGTCCCTATTAAGCGGGCTTTCAGAAAATACCATTTGAAATAAATATGAATTAGGTAAACACGGACAGCAGAACACAAAACAGCATAAAAAGGAGTGCAATTTATATCGAAAATGCAGGAGTGAAAGGTCTAATTATCCCAAGTTGATATAGGAAATATTTTCTGTCCTCCTGTCTTCGAAGATGCAATTTGGTCAAACCTAGACTAGCAAGCTATAGGCTTATGGTATAAAATAGAGAAAAGAAAGGAAAAATGAATAATTGTCCTTCTTGTTTATTGGTGTATTACAGACCAGGATCATGGCCAGAGAAACCGCCGTGCAGTACTACCGACCAAGTTACGATGTCCATTGGCTCTTGTGGCTGATTATCGGTTTTACAAGGAGATGGGGAAATATAATGAGAAGGATACTATCAACTATATGGTGAGATGACTGAATGAATGAATGACTGAATGAATGAATGACTCACTGACTAACTGAATGAATGAATGACTCACTGACTAACTGAATGACTGAATGACTGAATGACTGAATGACTGAATGAATGAATGAATGAATGAATGAATGAATGAATGAATGACTGAATGACTGACTGACTGACTGACTGAATGAATGAATGAATGAATGAATGAATGAATGAATGAATGACTGACTGACTGAATGAATGAATGACTCACTGACTAACTGAATGAATGAATGAATGAATGAATGAATGAATGAATGAATGAATGAATGAATGAATGAATGAATGAATGAATGTATGTATGAATGAATGACTGACTGACTGACTGACTGACTGACTGAATGACTGAATGACTGAATGACTGAATGAATGAATGAATGAATGAATGAATGAATGAATGAATGAATGAATGAATTTTTATTACATATCATTTGTTTATAACTTGTCCATTAATTATTTATTTTATGCATATGTAACAATCCCTTTCCTGAATGTGTTTCAGATAGGAGTAGCCGACAGAGTCGACCAGATATACAGATCAACAGTGTGGAGCTCTGGTTATGGTGGTTTTGGATTTGAGATAGGAAAGGTACATGCACCCTACTGATAACCCACCAACACCCTACTGACAACCTACCAACACCCTACTGACAACCCACCAACACCCTACTGACAACCCACCAACACCCTACTGACAACCCACCAACAACCTACTGACAACCCACCAACACCCTACTGACAACCCACCAACACCCTACTGACAACCCACCAACACCCTACTGACAACCCACCAACACCCTACTGACAACCCACCAACACCCTACTGACAACCCACCAATACCCTACTGACAACCTACCAACACCCTACTGACAACCCACCAACACCCTACTGACAACCCACCAACACCCTACTGACAACCCACCAACACCCTACTGACAACCCACCAACACCCTACTGACAACCTACCAACACCCTACTGACAACCTACCAATACCCTACTGACAACCTACCAACACCCTACTGACCACCCACCAACACCCTACTGACAACCCACCAACACCCTACTGACAACCCTCCAACAATTGGTATTTTCTTGATTACAGGTACTAGTCCACAAAGAGGCAACTAAATCAAGTTCTGGGTTGCACTACAACATGGAGAGAGGGTTATGGGACATCAAATCTTTGCTTAAGGTATGCTTTGAAGGCATTTTGTATTTTTGTGACCCAGGTATCCCAAGATATGCTTGATTGGCTTGAATAGGCCCTTTGCAGCTAACAGTCATGTGATGATATATAACTTCAACAGTGAATGGATTGAGCTCACAATCCCTTGGGGAATACAAGTTAAACAAACTCAAAAAAGCTTAATATCTTAAGATCAAAAGCGTGTTATGAACAGCATTTTAAAAAAGGCTTCACCCAAGGCATTAAAAGTCTAAATAAATGAAAATTGTTTTGAATAAATGAAATATGATTTTTTTGCTCTCAAGTTACAGTCACGTGATTATTAGGGACCTTAAGCACCAGGACGGGATGACAAGGACGGCGACGTAAAGTCCGAGAAAGAATTAGGTCGAGATCGCTGTCGGTTTTCACACAACGTAACACTTAAGCACCAGGACGGGAAAACAAGCAAAAGTTCACAAATCAAAATACTAACTTGACGCCAGCACGTTTTCAAGACGGTTTTTCGTGCGTGCGCCATCATCCTTGCTGCTGCAGTCCTCGCTAGAACGTGAAAAAGCACCAAGTGACATCCAGGAGAGGACGGCAATGGCAAGGATGACGGCGTGCACACGAAAAACTGTTTTGAAAAGGTTTGATTTACAGTGGCAAGAATTCCGGTCATGTACGTGTATATTATTGATTTTTTTTGCTTCATGTCGTAGTTTTGTTTTGTTCAAGGTGTTCAGTTATCAAAAAGAATGGAAGAGTTACTGCCTCGCTCACTTGTTCACATATCAAGACTTTGCTGATGGTGTCATTGGTCTTGCGTACGTTGGTAACCCCAGACGTAATGCTGTGGGTGGAATATGTACTGAGGGTATGTATTACAGCATGACACACTAAAGTATAGTCACTAAGTGTCACTAAGGTCCATAAAGTGCAACTACTATAACTGGGGCTTAACTTAGACAGTGAGAACCAATCAGAGACCATCAAAAGACAGTAGATTGTTTTACTTCTTAAAGGGGCACTTGGATGAAAACGCCCTATTTTTTGAAAGTCCGAATAATTCAAGTATTTAAGAATAATATGACTCAATTTAATTATGAAAACCAGATTGGCAAACATTTTAGCCTGGAAGCCACTCGCAGTTGAGAAATTTTGGTTTAAAAACTAAAAGAACAATAGGGTTGAGTAAATGACGTCATCTACTCACATTTACTCACAATAAAAATATATAATTTTTATTCGACACTTTTGACTGTGAAGAAAATATGTTGCTTGGCTACTATTGGGGCCATATAGATGAGTTTAACCAAGTTTCAAGGCATTTCCAATTTTCATTGATTTTCATCCAAGTGCCCCTTTAAGATCAAAATTTCAACTAGGATTACAATAGGCAAAATTTGAGATATTAAGATTCTAGCATGATATGAAGGCTATTCAGAATTCGATGTTCAAAACTGTGTTAAACCTCAAAAGGATTGGTAGACATAGTTTTGTAGATTCGATTATAACATTGAGTAGTGAACTGACTAACATTTCTACAAAAATTTTCTCATTATTGCCGAAAAGTAAGAACGTCGTTTATAGTACATTATCTTATTCCTACCAATAAATGTATTTGGTGATCCACGTGTTTGTACCATACATGAAGTACCTTACGACTAAAGCCTTGCAATCAAGTTTGAATTTTAAGATATTGGATAGGCCTATTACGATGTTTATAACACTAGTGTGAACATGGCTTAATAGCAATATGTATATATGTTTACTCATTCAAAGACTACAGAACAGGCGAAGGAACATTGTACCTCAACACTGGCTTAAGTAGCAGTATTAACTGGAACAGGAGAGTTTTGACAGAGGAAGCAGATATCGTCACCGCACATGGTAACATTCTTAGTAATCTCTATTTATTATAACAGTAACTATACTTGCCATGGACTTAGGGAGCTTTCATTTATTAGTATATTACCTTATTACCTACAAACTTCCTTTTTCATGTTGATAGCAAGCTGTACTTATGGCTGTTTGTGCTCACAAAAATTGAACGCTTGAATTCAGCACATTTAAGACAATTTTTTATTTTTCATTGAAATGTAGATATAAAAATTGAACGCACTTTAACATTTTCATGCTCTTCAGCGATTCCAATTTCCTTTGAAAATGTACTTATGAAATTGAATTACAATTATGAAAAAATTAAAAAATAACCTCAAGATTTGTTTATTTAATGATTCTATTTATCAAAAAGTTGAATGGGCATAAGGTACACGCATTATTTACCATCTGGCTAACAAATGCTTGTTGACCCTTCCATGATCAAATTTCAGCAATTTCTTTAAGGTGAATTTTTTTTTTTCATGTTTTGTGACTATGCTCTCACTGAATGCAGAATTTGGTAAGTACTGATTTTTGATTACTAGAACCTAGCTAGTTTGAATGACTTTATTTGCATATTATAGAATATAAGTGACAAGTGGAAAATTCCATGGTGTGCCATGAGAAAGCATTGTATAACCATTTTATCCCACACCATAGAAAATACGAATGCGGAGATTAAATGTGCAGTGCATGATGGGAAGGAATAGTGAAATACCGACGAATATACAACGGCTTTTCTTTTTTCTGATTGGCTGTATTTTCTATGTTGTGGGATAAATTACAGTATAGTTCAGAGAGTAGGAGTGCAAGTCATTTAATACTGCACACTTGTTATTGTACAGGACATAACTTTGGCAGTGAGCATGATCCTGATAACACGGAGTGTGCTCCGAGTGAGAGGAGTGGCGGCAAGTACATCATGTACCCTGCGTCAGTCAGTGGACAGAGAGCCAATAATAAGGTATGTTGGTCATACAGAGGATATTTTTAGAAAATATCCAGTTGCTATGGGAGGAAGAGAGAAGGAAGCAAGGGATGGATGGAGGGATGGAAGGAAGGAAGGGGAAACGAAGGGAGGAAGAAGGGAGGAAGGCAGGAGAAAGAAGAAGAGATTAACAAGGAAAAAGTAGAATTTAAGCAAAGAGTGAGTGGAGGAAAAAGAGATGGGAAAAGGATGGATGGGTAGGAGTGTAGGAAGGGAGGATGGTGTGAAGGAAAGGAGGGAGGGAGAAAAGAAAAAAGAAAGAAAGAAGGAAGGATAGAGGGAAAGAAGCAAGGAAGGAAAAAAGGAAGGAAGGAAAAAAGGGAGGGATGGAGGAAGGAAGGAAGGAACATGGAAGGAGAAAGAGAGATATGGATAGAGATAGATAGGGAGTTAGGGATATAAGGAAAAAGGAGGGAAATAGCAGAGGCAAGGACAGGAACATCGCACAAGTGATGCTTATGCTACAAATTGTTCCCAGTTCAAGTACTGACAACATCTTGTCTCATCCATGCTGACATTAATAGCTCAGCTCCTTAGTATTCATTTATACTATAACTTTCTTGCAGAGGTTTTCGCCTTGCAGTAGGAGACAAATTGATGCAGTACTTAAATCCAAGTCACAGTTGTGCTTTACAGGTATCAACTGAACTTAAACTTTTATGATGGGTAACAATTCATGGTTCCGACTACCCTTAGTTACTGCGATTCTCAATATTCTGCGAAATCAGACATTTTAATGGCTTTTTGTGAAATTGGTTTTTCGTTGCCGTCAATCAAAACTAATCAGTCTGTACCTTTTATATTTTTGACTGGCGGCAGCAAAAAAACAAATTGCAACGGGAAATTCGCAACTCCCGAGTTTGCAGAATATTGAGAATCGCAGTAATGTCGCTTAACCGCCACCCGGTTGGCTCAGTTGGTTGAGCACCGGACTTTCGTGCGGGAGGTCGTGGGTTCAAGCCCCGGCCGGACCAACACTCAGGGCCTTAAAATAACTGAGGAGAAGGTGCTGCCTTTGTAATTACATCTGCAAACGGTTAGACCTTCCCGTGGCTCGGATGACCACGTAAAATGGCGGTCCCGTCTCTCCACGCTACCTAACCCTGCATCGGAGGGACGTAAAAGAACCACTGAGGACGTAAAGAAACCCTGGCAGTGACCACCCTCAGTGTCTGGCCTTTACTAATGATTTCTTAATGGGTTGATTGTGGGATGGGTATGGGAGTTTTAAGGGGTTGGGAATTGGTGCAATGTACCTCGAAGGGGACCTCGTGTTCTATTGTACAGCACCAGCCTGCAGGCAAATCTCAAAATAAATAAATAAATAAATATGTCACCCAAGCTGAACAAATTAGTGAAGTAGAATATCCCAGAATTTAAAACTCTGATCATGGAGGATTGATTATTATTGAAGCTAAATAGAAAATGTGCACTTATGCTGTGTGCAGTTATGAAGCATGCGTGGGGTGGTAGAACACGAGAGAAGTGTGTTAGGATACGCATGAGACGTAGGAGAAGCACGATGAGTAGCGGAGTGCTTCTCAACACTTCATGGGTCTTCCGCCAATCCCCAAGTGTTTTATAACTTCACACTGCACAGCAAGCAAGTTTTTCATTTCTTTTTTTAAAATGCGAATTACAATATTATTTTGGATTTGAATGATGCGATAGAAAGTGCCCACGCTTGCTGTGTGCTGTCATGAAGCATGCGCCCCCAACCCATCAGAAAGTGAGATTTATAACACTTATTTTATAAAAAATTGTTTCAATAGTTAAGTGTCCTGTGCCAATTGAAGAAAATTGCCTCGTATTCCTTGTATTACTATGCTATTCTTAGATTTTTTGATTGATGAGGTCATGTGACCATTCAGGTCCTGCAAAGGGCCTATTGTTTTTGGCTTGTAAATAAGAACCTGTTAAGAACCTAATCAGCCTGATTTCTCACTAGATACCAAATATATAAGAACTGTCTATTACGGTCTGACTTGGGAGAAAGTGGTCCTTTTATGGGTGTTTTTACTCTAGAATTTACTTTGTACTTCAATAATCATTCTTCAGAACCCAGAGAGAGAATCTGTGGAAATTTCAAGATCGAACCTGGAGAAGAATGCGACCCAGGGAACCTTGGAACTTCAGACACCGATTGTTGTACCAAGGATTGTAAGCTGACGGCAGGAGCTCAGTGCAGGTACATGTACCTGGCAGAAAACATTAATCTTATATATTGCATTGAGGCTCTTAGAAATGTGATTTCCAATTGCAACATATTTATTGCATTAAACTCATGTCAAAGCATCGTACCTCATAGCAGAAAATTATTTTTGGCTCAATCTGTGTGGGGCTAAGCCCTCCCCCCCCCCCCCCCCCTCCAACCTCTATGGTCCCTGTAATATATTTTAACAGGAAGCTCTCATCACCGATTGGGAAGTGTTAATATATATCACTCCTGAATTTGGTTTTCTTTTTTTTTTAACTAACATTTATTTATTGCTTGGTTTGTTTTAGTGATGGATATGATTCTCCTTGCTGTAAGAAATGTCATTTTGTCAAAGAGAGAACAGTCTGTCGCAATGCAAACCCTTCCTTCTGTGAAGCAGAAACTGTTTGTCAGAACAATAAAGCAACATGTCCTGAATCACCACCACTACCTGATAATACTACCTGCATTGAAAGGTACGATGCTGTGTTGAATATCCATCCATTCCTCCATCCATCCATCCATCCATCCATCCATCCATCCACCCACCCACCCACCCATCCATCCATCCACCCATCCATCCATCCACCCATCCACCCACCCATCCACCCATCCATCCATCCATCCATCCATCCATCCATCCATCCATCCATCCAATTCTAGTTTTTAAGAAATGATTCTCAGTGTAGTTTCTTCATGTAGGGGTAAGTGCAAAGCAGGCAAATGTGTAGATTTCTGCGTAGTAGAAGGCATGCTTCCATGCATGTGCACCGATATTGAAGATGGATGCAAGGTGTGTTGTCAGAAGGATGGAAATTCAACATGTGCTGCTTGGAAGAACCAGACTAGTGGTGAGTTCTTGGAGCTGAAAGATGGCAGGCCGTGTGTTGCTGGGCGCTGTAGACAGGTATGGAATCCTGCTATCACATAACAGCCATTATCTTACCACCATGTGCACCCCAAGGTCTTGGATTAAAACGTTCTTATACTTTTAGATATTTGATTCATGAAAACCAAAACCAGAAGTCTTGGCGCATTATGTTTTCAATTTCCAGTGACCTAAATCCTGGTCCCAGTGATGAACCTTGGGGAAATCCCATGTTAGCGATCCTATTTCCCATTCCCAGTGACCTAAATCCTGGTCCCAGTGATGAACCTTGGGGAAATCCCAGTGACCTAAATCCTGGTCCCAGTGATGAACCTTGGGGAAATCCCATGTTAGCGATCCTATTTCCCATTCCCAGTGACCTAAATCCTGGTCCCAGTGATGAACCTTGGAGAAATCCCAGTGACCTAAATCCTGGTCCTAGTGATGAACCTTACACAAATTCTATTTCTAAATTCCAAACCCCATTTCTTTAATTCCCATTCTTCCAGTTTAATAGCATTTCCCATTTATTACCCTTCCTTGGCCGTCACCATGACAACACCAGCAATAAAGATTTTCTTTTTCAGGGGAAGTGTGAGAAAAGCTCCCAAGATGCTATCGAACGATTCTGGAGTCTTCTCACCAACCTGGATGTCAACACGTTCGTGGAGTTCATGAGGGCAAACATTGTTGGGACCATCATGTTCTTCTCATTATGTATATGGATTCCAGTCGGCTGTATTGTTCACAGAATAGTAAGTAATATAGCTATTGATTGATTCCCAGACTTATCAATATATGTGCTGGTTAGATGCACAACTGATGCACTCATCCCTTTGTACAGAGGGAGAAAAAAACATGGAACAAGGAGGAAAAACTCTCAAACAAACACATCAAACATACACTATTGAAATGCTGCATCTATACGAATAAAACCAGGAAGCTGAAAATTCTTTATTTGGTAACGCAAGTTAATCTTCAGGCACGAAAGGTCTGATGTGGACCTGCAAAGTGTATGAAAATCAGCAGTAATGTTTAGGTCGCCAATAATCGCGATTAATAATGATTTTAGTGAAATAATAAGGGTATCAAAAGCACAGGTTTGCAGACCTTTCCACAGTGAAAATTATTAATTTGATGAAAATTACCATTGGTTAATCATTTTTGATCGTCCAAAACTTGGCAGTGACCAGTCAAACATGTATTTGGCCAGACTTCTTGACCGGGGTATGACTGGCCGTTATTTTGAACCCTGTGAAGGTGAACCCTTTGGACCCTTTTAATAAATCCTACACTGCTTGTTTTCCCACGCTTGACGTCAAATTTATTCTTTTGAAATTTGTGTGAATGAAATTGAAAAGGGTCTATAATTAGTTATGCGGTGAAAAGTATTACATTAAATGTTATATGCAGCAAAAAGTAAGACTTTTGTTTGATATCTTCGTAGGATTTAAAGAATGATAAAGAAGTGGAGAAGGAAATAGAATGGAGAGATCGAAAGGTTGGTAATTATATATTAACAGAATTATAAATTTTATTACTCAGTATCTCAGTTCTAATTGGTCGAGAGCCCTTAACCAATCCCAGATCAATATCTCCGGGCTCCCATGTATTACTCTATATTCGACTATAATTATTATTTTATATTTTATATATTTATGGGCATACAGTTTGATAATGAACAGAAATACGAGAATATTTGTCATTTTTTAATTTGAGAATATTTCGGGCTTTCTCCAAAGGCCATCATCAACAGCAAAATCAACTGGAATAGACCCCTTGCAGCACGTCGGAATGCAGCTCAATTTGGAGGGCAAAACAATAGGTTCCAATTCTCAGGAGATTAAAATTCTTTTGTTTTGCCCTCCAAATTGAGCTGCTCTGACGTCACGTGCAAGGGGTCTATTGGACGTATAGCTGGGTTTTAGTCAGCTGATAAAAGTTTTTGAATCTCATTGTCTGCTCCAAATGGTGGTCAAACACTGACCACCATGTACTGTCAGCCAGAAAGAATTCTATTGAAAACTTGTGATTCAGCTGAGGAACATTCTGCACGAGACAGGAAATGACGTCAAGTGAAACCCAGCTATAACTTAGTTTAGAAGGCTCACGGGAATAGATTGTCCTTGTTCATTCAGGCTTGGCTTTTGTTCTTTAATAAAAAGCGCTTCAGATATTTTTCTTTTTCTATAGTCTCTAAGATTAGACCATAGTTAATGGAGTGGAATGGTTTGGAAACCTATTGTTCTAGGTTTTTGTTCAACCTTTTCTATTGTTATATGACGTTGACCGTGCACAGAGAAGAAAAAGTTGCAGCGTTTGTTCATCGTAAATTAGAGAACATAGACGTTTTTTCCTTAAAAATGTTCTAAAATAGGAGATATTTCTTAATTAATTCTATATGATAAAAATTAATTGTTTACTGAAAAGGGTAATCACCTTTTTGAACGCTTTCTTATCTATCATCTAGTAACTTAACTGTATCTGCGCGGAATTATTTATCCTCTTCTTTGTAATCTTAGAATGAAAATTTTACACTTTCAAAATGATCGTACATGAAAACAGTACAGAAACTAGTATTTTCAGCCATACTTGCTTTGGTTCATTGTGCACGGTCAATATCACGTGATGGTACGTTTCAACATCGCTCGCCAAACAAAAACCTAGAACAATAGGTTTCCAAACCATTCCACTCCATTAACTATGATTAGACGAGAGAATACTTAAGTGTTTCATGTTGATGGTTTCATGTCCTGTTTCTTTGCCGTGTCTTTCAAAGGAAGATTTCTTATCTTTTCCACTATGTTCTGCTATGCACTCTTCTATTCTTCTAGCTGTTTTCCCAATTAAGTGTGAAGACAGCGTTCTTGTGGTCATTACCAGCATTACCAACCTACAATGACAGGCAAACACTGCCCTCCATGCTCAATCATTCCTATAGCTTTCTGTTGAAAACTTGTTATTCAATGAGTAAAAATTCCAAACAAGACCAGAAATGAGGTCCATTGATATGTTTTACAACTACAGAAATAACTGAATCTATTTTGTTTATTGTTAGAACACACAACTCATACGTCCAGTCGAGACAACAAGGAAAGGAGAGTTTATCTACAGACAGGATTCCTTCATGCGACCCAGTAAGGCAACAAAGCCGCTGAAACTGAAGCCTGTTTATGTCAGGACACATCGCCGACCAACTCTTGATGTTGCTACAGTCAATGAAAGCAGCTTGTAGGTTGTTTGGTCTTAATTTTTCTAAATTTAAGTTCTTGAAACACTAAATTTTGTAGTTAATGGTAGAGTGCAAATAATATAACCGTGAAATAGATAGCAAGAAATAGGAGATAGTTAGTGCTTAGTTAGGCAAGACATAGGAAATAAGCGAGGCATGACAGGAGCACGGGCTTTTTCTAGATCAACGACTCAGTGCACAAAAGAATGTGTTTCTGACGATTAATGAGTTAAAAATGAAGACACAGGTCAATAAATCAAGACGCAGATACAACTATTTGAATTGTAATACTGATAGATTAATGTGGAATAAAAGTTTGTTCAAATTATCACGGTTGTTTTTTTTATTCCGCATTACAAAACCGCAGCGTAGCGGTGATCATTTGACTAATTAAACATGCTTGCACGTGCAAGACCCGTCACGGCTCGCTTATTTCTTCACTAATCAAATTTAGGCAGAACTTAGGACATAATTAGTCATTAGTTAGCTAGCTAACTATTTCACGGTTATATTATTTGCACTCTAATAATTGTAGTTAAAGAATTTCAAAATAGAATATCTGATGTAATATGTAGTTCCAGCGAGAGAGAAAGAGGGGAAGTAAAACAAATCAAGACCATTAGATAGTTGATGGAGGAGTTGCGAAAATCCCCCAAAAAAATATTGAGCAAGCTCTTAAACCTCAAAAAAAATATCGCGCACGCTCTTCTGTGCGAAAAAAAATATCAAGCAAGCACAGCTATGGCACGAACTTTATAAATTTGTTGCAAATGGCTCTCAAATCACTGGAAAACGCATTTCCGAGGGTCTCAATTTTCAATTTTTTTTCGGGGAGGCATCCCCCAAACCCCCTAAGTTTGTCCGCCTTTGGCGGTCGTTAGCCTTCTTCCCAATAAACAATTAGGGACGGACCATTTGATTTTTGATGGGGGGGGGGGGGGGGGGGCAAGATCCCCCAAAAAATATTGAGCAAGCTCGGTTCCAGCGAAAAAAATATCGAGCAAAGTAAAAAAAAACTTTCACTATTTAATCAATAAAGGATCCTTCTTTTGCTATTTTAAAATGGCTAGTTTTCCCCGGATAGTCTCCACGGTCTTTTAGCTCCGAAAACTTCATGTTTTATAATATCTATCATTGTCGCGTTCGCGGAAGCCATTTTGTTTGATTCCAGCTGAGTTGACCTTCAGAACGAATTCAAGGTCAACCAATCAGAATTGAGGATTCGACGTCGTATTTTGATTAGCATTTCCCATTATTCTGCCAAGAGAATTTATGAAATACGAGTTCTTCCTTCTTTAAATTAATCGTAACCTCAACTATTCGGAAGAAAGTTTTATCCAACCTATTGAAACGTCATCCAGGGGATCGCAATTGTATTTTCTATGGTGTGAGAAACACAGGGAACCCAAACCATGAGTCTAATTGACTTTTAAGGTGGCTCATGGTAGGTTTTCTAACCCCTCTTCTGATGTTAGTTAGTTAAGAAGTTATGCCTCAAGAAAGCTTACAGTTAGAATAAAATTATTCATGAACTAAAATATTTCTCATGAGCTTGAATTGACGAAGCTAGGCACCAATCGTTCTTGATGACCCCTGGCCCCAGTTCCTTCCCCACCCTCATAACGGCTAACATAATTTCCAATTTTCAAATCATCAACTGCTTTAGACGATGGTAGCCTTTAGATTCCAGCTTCAATAAAAAGAGACCGTCTTCAATTACACGGAGAGGTTTCAAGCAAAATTACCTCGAGTTCTTTATGTCGCTTCACTTGAAAGAAGTTGTTTACGAAAACCTCTCGTTTTGAGTTTCCAATTCTATCCCGTCGATGTACTTGACATCCAGATGAGATGTGGAATCCGCTTCAAGTTCTTTATGTCGCTTAACTTGAAAGAATTTGTTTACGAAAACCTCCCGTTTTGAGTTTCCAATTCTATCCCGTCGATGTACTTGACATCCAGGTGAGATGTGGAATCCGCTTCAAGTTCTTTATGTCGCTTAACTTGAAAGAAATTATTTACGAAAACCTCGCGTTTTGAGTTTCCAATTCTGTCTCGTCGATGTACTCAGTGATATCCAGGTGAGATGTAGAAGGAAACTAACTGTTTTCTATTGTTTCATTAGTGCTATTTATTACTTTTTAGTGCCAATTATATAGTACTGTCTCATAGAGATAGAGTTCACGAACTAGAGCGGTTTTCATAAACCCGTGAAACACACTTTAGCGTATTACACTCTACTTCACTCTGATTCTTTTGTTTTCTATTGTGAGTTTTTGACTATTACCTTTAGTATAAATACAAAGGTGATTATACAAAATCGCGCGCTCTGATTGGTTTTCTATCTCGGATTATCAGCCGATAATCACCTTTTCGGACAAAATGGCTGTCAGCGTGACCGTCGCGCTTTTAAAAAATAAAATATTTTCACTTTCAATGTTGTTTCCTTCTTTCTTTTTTGAAATAATCACCTTTTTATTTATACTAAAACAATTATTCACCTCAAGCTCAGTGGTTATCGATGAATATTTACCTCGCCGCTCGGTAAATATTCATCGATAATCACTTCGCCTTCGGCGAATAACTGCTAATTAATAAGCACACTTTGTTTCACGGGTTAATGAAAAACCACTCTAAACCCATGAAACAATCAGTACTCATTGGTACTAAATAGCACTAATTATACAATAGAATCAGCACAATTGAGCACTATTTAGTACTATTTAGGCTGCACGCTTTTAATGTTTGTACTCTAGTGTACCATATGTTCATACCCTCTAGTATTTCTCAATCCCCCACAATGAAAGACATCAGTCAGTTCGAGAAATTTGAAATTCGAAAGGGAAAAAATATTTCGAAAGGGAAAAAGTCTTTAAAACAGAACAATCATATTCAATCCCAGAATATATATTTTTTGGTTTCTAAACATTTGTTATGTTTTTATCCACTAAGCAAAATTAACTACAACAATAAGATCATTTAGGCCATTTTTTACTATTCACAAATAATTAGGGAAAAAAACTAAAAAAAAAAAACTAAAAAAAACTTACATATTAATTCTAATTCTAAATTCTTTTTTACAGTTTCTATCACGTCTATTCCAGTATTGACATCAGTCAGTAGCATCTGCAGCTCGCCATGCACTTGTCGTGTTTCATCCTTTTCGGGATTTTTCTTCACAACAATTTTCCTACAGAAAGTAAAACAGTTACTCCTGATGGAGTTGTGGGCGAGGGATTTAAAGAAGATGCTTTTCGTCGAATCACCACTCACCTTATCGAGACACACATAGTCAACAAACTTGGCTCGTGTTCCTTCAGATGTTCCAAACGCCTTGAATGTTTGTCGTTTAACTTTGGGAATCGTATCAATGGCAAACACGACTGTCAGTTACTAAGAACAGACAAGTACAACTCAGGATCGTCCTACATTACCAGTACAGACTTCCACTACTTCTATTCTGTGGTAAGTGAGGATTGATACTATTACTCTTTGAAACGTCTAGATTTTATGTCATTTCAAGTTGGTTTGTGGAATTCGGGTTATCTATAACCGGGATTTTGAGATATTTTAAATGCAACTGAAAAAATGAGGAATTTTCTTCGTGGGGTAAAAATAATAATGAGGAAAATGCCTAGAACAACACATGACACAAGGTTTATTCATGTAGGGAAAAGTATGACTTTTTTTTTTTGGAGGGGCTAATCATCCTTGCTTGCAGCTGAAGAGCTGAATAACGATGGACGTAGCTCAACGTGGTCGAGTCGAAGGCATACGAAGCACACTCAGATCGTATTAGGGTTGGTTTTTACGGAGGGAGGAAAACCGGAGAACCCGGAAAAAAACCCTCGAAGCAAGGGAGAAAACATACAAACGCAACTCACTTAAGGTACCGAGTCTGGGGATCGAACCCAGGACCATAGCGGTGAGAGGCGAGAACTTACGCACTACGCCACCCTTGCTACAGCCTTGCTTCCCTCACACTATCAAGAGATGAACGTTTAAACATCAAGTAACCCTTGCTACTTGAATCTGGCGATCACTCAGTATTTTTAACTCAACATATTTTCCTTCCTGACGAAACCTATGATCAATAGTAACTGAAAAGGCATCAATGGCACTAACAATGGAATTCGATTTGGTCAATATTCTAAAAAGCTTTCGTCTTATATTAGTCAGGTCTGTTGAAAGATCGTGCACTTTTGAGTACAAGCACCAAACTTGGCAAACCTGTTTGTTGGGGCATACTAAACAGATTTAGGGGTGGGTGGCAAAAAAATGGTATCCGGGGGAGATGGATAAACTTTATCAAAAAATATATGAAACGAAAAATAATTCCTACAAGTTGTAACGTTTTAACGATAAACTTTACAGATCAAAATTGATATGAAATCAAAAAAAAATCCTTCAAATTTTAACACTAACATGGAATTGTGTTAAAAAAAGTCAAAATGGCGTTTACAGTTTGTTGATATCTCTTTTCGTTGCAGAGATATCAAAAAATTTCCATTTCCAAATGTTTTTTATATGCGAATTACTTTAAATCTCGGTGGTATTAGCTTTAAATCTTGAAGGAAATTTTTTCGTTGCATATTCACTTTAAATGACGTGTCGTACCCGGACCGTCCACTTTTTTGCACCCAACCCTAAATCTCAGTTTTCAGCATACCCCACAAACATCTGTGCCAAGTTTGGTGCTTGTACTCTAAATTATTGTACGATCTTCACTATTTTTGTCGCTAACAGACCTGACTATATCCAAATGCCGTCGAAAATTGGCTGAAAAAATGTGGCTTTTACATTGCTTCTCAGAAACCATTTAGAATTCTTAGATGACGAGTCCCTCGTTATTAATATTTAATGACTGAAATCAATTGATTGAAATAAAATGAATTTCACTTCTGACGCACAATAATCTGCTAATAATTAAACTTTCTTTTTCAAAGAAAATGTTAAGAAAAGTTTGAATGCCAAGCCGTATTTTATTATTGTTTTTCTTTCTAGAACAAGTGTATGGATCCCTCACCATGTCAGAACAATGGATCGTGTTACCCTGACTACGATAACAACGACTATCATTGCGTCTGTAATGGAACAAGAGGAAGAAACTGTGAATGTGAGTATTTTATTCAAAGATGAGTTCGTAGAAATAATGTAAGTTAAAGTTTACAATTCTCGCTATGAAACAATTACAAATTGTAATTGTAAAGAGGCTAAAAGGGAGGAAGGACGTGTGTTTACATTCTTGTGTAACAAACCAACGAAAACTTTTCACTTTTATGATTCAGTTTACAGCAACTGTTCAGCGCTTCTCTCTGCTGGCTACACTGCAGATGGAGTCTATCACATCGATCCTGATGGACAAGGCTCCTTCCCAGTCTACTGTGACATGACCACTGATGGAGGAGGGTGGACTGTGTTCCAAAGACGCGACAACCATTTGGTAAGCTTTTACCGAGGTTGGCATGACTACAAAACCGGTTTTGGTAACCTGACTGGTGAGTTTTGGTTGGGCCTTGATAAGATCCACCGACTGACCAAAAGACAAGTAACATCATTACGTGTTGATCTGGAGGACTTGAATGGGAACAAGAAACATGCTGTGTATTCATCGTTCTCTATCGCTGATGAAAGTGATTTTTACCGCCTGAGAGTAAGTGGGTACTCAGGTACTGCTGGTGATGCTATAACAATTGCTGATCGTTGGGGCTGGGATAGTAATAACATGATGTTTACCACACCTGACAAGGATAACGATGTATGGCCACGTGGTAATTGTGCAGTGTTTCTAGAAGGTTGTTGGTGGTATGGTTGGTGCAGTGCTTCTGATCTTAATGGAGTGAACACCTGGTGGACCGGTACATCTTCTCAGGCCTTTAGGAACACCGAGATGAAACTGAAATAAAGTAAGTTGTGCATTTTTAAGGAACTATGTAAGCAGTAGAATAGTGCACTAGTTTACTGGATCTTGTCTTTCCTAGTTTTCCATATTGCTATTGCGAGACTATGATTTTCTTCACACTGATGCGATACTGCTTTGCTCTCTTTTCCTGTTATCAGTAGTGTCATACTCAACCGTTGTCGGTCAAGGCCATCATCATGCATCACTCTAGTCACTTTAAGTCTCGCAATCCTATCGTCACGCAATCCTATCTCCCGGTCTAGGAAGCCTTTTGTATAAGTAGAGGAGCCGGAGCGTTGCGTGACAATAGTAATAGCAACTGTGTAGGAGACTAGTGATCTTATTAAACACTTTCTCTTCTCTCGCAGACCAAAGACAATGAAGAAGATCAGTCAAGCTGATGCTGAGCTGTCTGAGAACAACACTGATGAGAATGTTTGAGTGTTTGGTACCAAAATTGGTAAAAGGCTTTTCAGTTTGATACTTAAATACTTTATATTCTCTGAAAAGCCTTTTTAGAACGAGAATAAAGTTTGTATATATGTATCTGTACTGATGTAAATATTGAAAAGGGTTTGTAGTCTACTGATTAATTCTCGAAAAAAAATCGTTACTTTTCACAAAATGTTTGAACTTACTATAAAAACTCAGTGACACAATATGAAAACTTACTTGAGCTTTCGATCTAAACTAGGATCTAGGATGTTGAAAGATAAAGTAAGTTTTCAAATTGTATACCACGTTTTTGTCATATTCAAACATTTTGCGATAGTACCTACCAGTACAGATGAATGTCCATTAATGTATTGTAGCTTATAGGTTGTAGTTAATACACTGAGCTCTTTTTGTATAATTTTCTTTATTTTTTTCCTTACCTTTTACAGCCGTTCTCAGTCACACGTACCAGAACGTCTCGCCTCCAGACGTGAACTTGGTGGACGTCAATTTTAAAAGGTATTTCTAAGATAAACGGCAGTTCACTGGCACCGAGTAGCTTCATCAAGTTATTTTAGAACTCGCTAAGGTAAAGGAATAGAAAAATAGCCAAAGCTTTGTTTTTCTGCGTTATTAGCAAAGTTAAAAGCTATACACGAGAGGACTATAGCATTGATGAAGCATTTAGCACGAGAAATATTCTTTATTCAAAAAACAGACATACACTGAATGTGTTTTCAACTAACGGTGGTTGAAGTTTAGATCTCGCTGTGAGAGGCAACTAAAAGAAAGCTTCCAACGACAATCATTCTTGTAAAGATTTAGTTTTTCCAGCAAAACAATTTATTCATAAAAAAACTGAAGTTTTTATAAGTTTTATAATTTTCCCTTGCGAATGTTCGTACTTCTGAGAAACAAAGTTCATGAAAATCCATTAACTGACATCCACCAAGTTCATTTATGGAGACGAGACGTTTTCCAAAGGGCACGTGTGCCGGACTGAGAACCGCTGTAAATGGTAACTAATTAGCCACTTTGGAAACGAGCAAAGGACTGAGGCGAGTTTTGAATTTTAATCTTATGAGCAAAAAAGTTTTGTTATCTGATAAAGCAAAGTGGCTAATTCTTTTTGGTATCCGGTATTCAGTATTTAAAAAGTCCTATTTTCGAAATAGGATTATTGCTAAAAACAGCGAACTTGCATGTCTTTCAATAACAAAACATAAATCGTTGTTGCTGTACTCAGTGTGTTTACCTATTTCAAAAACGTTGCCAGAACCAAAGGGGATAAGCCACGGGATACATAGGCGATAAGCGATAGAAGATAGGTAATTCCAAGTTCCAAGAACAGCTGAAAAGACTTTTGTTTCATATTATATTCTCGTCAAGAACACGGAGGTTAGTGTTGAGATATCCAATGATATTTGTAGTGAACGAAACCTCGATTTTTCGTGTTTAGTTGTGTACCCATAAATCCTTTAAGTCTTTGAATGATGACCTATGACCTATCGCCTATATATTTCCTTTGACTCCGGCAATTAACCTTTTATAAAAAGGTTTATATATCCTTAGCCTCCTACGCAGACGCTCTTAAGGTCGTCACGCAACACGAGAGAAACGTTGCGTGACGACGTGACGACCCTAAGAACGTCTGCAAAGGAGGCTAATATATCCTTAGAGTGTCATGAGAGACATGCCCGCCATCTTGGATGACTATTCAACATGGCCGCGCCTATCTTATACATTTTTTCTTCACGGTCGTATTAATTTGTACCATTTGTACGATTCACACTTTTAAATAAATAAGTTTTATTGACAATACTTTAGCAGCATTCGGTGAATTACAGTATCACTAAAATCACAAAAACTACTAATGAATAACAAATGTTAAAAAGATTGTCCGATATAATCAACACTTACTTAATTGTAAAACATTCTACCACAAGTTTCTATTAAAAACCGCGACAGCACTAGGAAAAAAGCTTCTTCTAAACCTCTCAGTCCTATATTGGAATAAAGAAAAATGCGATGCATTACGCAACCTACGGCCGTTTGAATCGGCTCTGGTCGGTGGCAGGATCGAATTTTCTTACCTCGCCAGACAAAATTATACAATATACTTACCAAGAATCTGAATTTTTAAACGGGTTTTTAAACGAACAGGATTGGTGAGTTTTATCAAATTCTTTTCATCTATTTCTCTTATCTAAATTAGACTCCCTGTATAGACCCCTTGCAGCACGTCGGAATGCAGCGCAATTTTGAGTAAGGCCTATAATTTCCGTATTAAGGATGTTCGCGGCATTGTTTGTGCGCATCTGTTCTGGGCGTATGGCGTTACAGCGCGCGCAAAAATACATTGAATACATTGAATGGCTTCCTCAGTGAAAACTAATCCGCGTGTACCCTCATGATTTTTGATTGGTTGAGAGAAAACAATGAGCCATTAGCCAAAAGGACACTAGGGGACCCTGGTAGGTTAGGGTTTGTTTGCCGAAAATGGACGCTGTCTACCCCCGTTAGGGTTTTAGAAAGCTAACCAGCATACAATTCGAGCGACCATCACAAGCCAAACTACAGAAGTGGATTTATTATGGAAGAAAATATCTTCTAGCATTCACGTTTTAGAAAGAATGCTACTTTGAGCGTACTGGAGAGAAGCATTGGCATGTGTACTTTGATTCTGTCGTGAAATTATGGCCGTAGCTTAATTTTTCTTGGATTTATTGAGCTCCGAGTAGAGGTCGGTGTCGCCGTGAGTGTGCAGCCTTTGGATTTTCTTTAGAAGGGGAACCAAAATGACGATGACTCCGTAAAAACGCTCCCAAATGGCTTCAAAATCGACCAGACATCAAAACATTTAACAAGCTATCAAGGTAAGTCATTCTTATTCATAAAAGTACCAATTTTAGTCATTACAAAATATTACCGTAAATATTCATCACAACACTACAGAAAAAGAGCTTGGGCTGCCTGTGCATGTATTCATAAATATTTACACATAATATTTATCTATAGGTTATTAAACAGTTGCTTCTAAAAAAAATTAGCAATCCATTATTTTTTTCCTACAAAAAATGACTTTACTGCTCGACTTTTATGTATTTCGCGCAACCAATTTTCGACAAGAAAATGGCTGTGCTTTGATATGTCACTCCTTAACTGTTGTGTCCGTTAAAATACTCCTAAAACGGGTACTCGTGTGAGGTTGTACTTCATGGTTTTCTTCCTCATAACAAATCACACATAGACATAATTACATGTGCTCATCACGTGATACGTGGCGTGACTGAACGGAAGTAAACTGGATATTACATAAACGGGACTGACCGGAAGTAAACTGGATATTACATAAACGGGACTGACCGGAAGTAAACTGGATATTACATAAACGGGACTGACCGGAAGTAAACTGGATATTACATAAACGGGACTGACCGGAAGTAAATTGGATATTACATAAACGAGAACGGTGTCCCCATCTTTTATTTGCTCATGGAACTTCTATGATGGTGTTATTTCACCATGCGAAGTTTGAAGAAAAATACAATAATTCAAGGAGAAGTGTAACTAAGCAAAGGATTTTTAACTAAAATTTCCACATCTTACGCTGCTCTTTGGTCCTTGGCAATCTCCAGGATGCTTTGAACCTTAAGAAAATCTTTTTATCTGTTATTTAGAGTGTCTCGTTTTGAACAAGAAAAGATTTATTGGCGAGAAAGTCGCTTAAGTCCATGCAGTTCGTACTAGATTCACAAGTGTACGTTCTTCCTGCCAGCCAACAAAATAATAATTACTACACGACACAAACACAACATCGATAACCAAGGAAAGCGTGATTTAGACTTTAAAATATTTGTCAATAGACAGTTAAATGGCTTCCCGTAACAGCAACCTAGCAACCGTAATCACTTCCTTAAAAACACCTATCAAAACAAAACCGGAAAATCGTCAAAAACAAAAACAGGAAAAAACATTAAAAAAAAAATTAGAATTAAGTGGATTTTTTTACGTAATAAAATGATGCAAACTCATACAATACCTATTTCCTATTAATCAACCTCAACTATTCGGAAGAAAGTTTTATCGAACCTATTGAAACGTCATCCAAGGGATCTGAGGAAAAACGATTGGCCAATCAGATTGCAAATCACTTTTCTAAAAAAGAAGAGGGGGTAAAAAAAAAAAGAAAGGAAATGGCACACGAGTACAATAATTGAAGGAGTAGTGTCATTAAGCAAAAGATTTTTTAACTAAAATTTCCACATTTACGCTGCTCTTTGGTCCTTGGCAATCTCCAGGATGCTTTAAACCTTAAGAAAATCCTTTTATCTGTTATTTAAAGTGTCTCGTTTTCAATAAGAAAAGATTTATTGGCGAGAAAGTCGCTCATATTTAGCCGCTTATTTTCAAGATGGCCGCCATGAAACTCAAGTGAATTGAGCGTGCGGTGGGTGATGGGATTGATTCTTTTTAAGATCAGGAAATCATGCTTTGCGCGCCTAGTCAGATCACCTGGACAGAGTGACGGACGGGTCACCGGAAGGTCTCTCTTGATTCGTGATGTCATAGTTGAAACATGACCATGAATTTTCCCAGAATTCTCCATAAGAGAAGTAAAGCATTTTCTATAACCTGCAAAGTTTGTTATTAAAAGAATTCCTAACAATTCTGTCTTTTTAAACTGCATGGAAATTATCGAACAGCTATGAATGTCTTCGATTGAATGTCTTTCATTGATCACAATAGTGAGTCATGAACTTCCTGAGAAAAAAAACAACCATACATACTGCGCGCATTGTATATTTTTAAAACTTAGAGCGGTTTTAGTATGAGTGGGAAACATACGGTACTGACTTACAGCACGTACACGGTACGACATGCCGTAACATCTAAATGGCTTCCCATTGTCTTCCAGTAATTCACCAATCACAACGCGTAGTTACGGGTACGATAAGATACGGCACGGCTACAGTACGGCTATGAATCCACCGTAATGTTTCCCACTCATACGAAAACCACTCTATTCGCAGACAGAAGCACGTGATCATAAAAAAAAGCTTTTTTCCAAACTTTTTAAAAAATCTAGAATTTTCAGTTGGATGTTTTCTAGACAATAAAACAAATCTCACCAAAACTTTAAGGTTTACGAGATCCATGCCTTCTTCATGCCTTGGGGTTGATGCTGAGCTCAGTTTCAACAAAGCATTTATTTTCTTGTTTCTTTTCTTTTCTTTGTTTATTGCTTCTTTCCTTCCTTATTTCTTTCTTCTAGTTTCGTTCTTTCTTTCATACCTTTGTTATTTTTTTGACTTTCATTCTTTCATTCTTATTTTCTTTTACTTTGCTTTGTTTCCTTTTCAAGTACTTCATATCATTTCCATCCTTTACTTTATTTCTTTTCTTTTTTTGCTTAACGTTTTACGCCTTGTGTCAGTTAGCAAGTAATGTCTTTAGGCTGATCATAAACAACTACTCTGGAGTATTTTCTCGGCTCAATATCGGGGATTTTTGAAAACCTTCAACGATGGTCGAGTAACCACACCTACTAAGGGACATACGTGCATTTTTTTTAATTGAATATCCCATCATAGCTTTTCAGCTCAGTTTACAATATGAAATATTTTCACAGAAATATTTTTTACAGAAAAAAAGACTGGGTGAAAGCAGACCAGTGTTCTCGTTGAGAGTTTTTAAACACTTTGGAGGAATGGATTTCCTTTACATGTTAGTCAGGTGCTACAAGAGTTATCGTTGAAAACCAATGAATTAATCTTCTTTAAGATTTTTTTTTGCAATTCAGTGCTCGTGTGGACTGGAATCTACTTCTTGTCACACCACACGATTGACAGTGTCTGGTCTTGTTAGTGATAGTGTTTGTGTGGACTAGAATCTACTTCTTGTTACACCACACCATTGACAGTGTCTGGTCTTGTTAGTGATAGTGCTTGTGTGGACTGGAATCTACTTCTTGTCACACCACACGATTGACAGTGTCTGGTCTTGTTAGTGATAGTGCTTGTGTGGACTGGAATCTACTTCTTGTCACACCACACGATACGATTGACAGTGTCTGGTCTTGTTAGTGATAGTGTTTGTAAGGACTGGAATCTACTTCTTGTTACACCACGCGATTGACAGTGTCTGGTCTTGTTAGTGATAGTGCTTGTGTGGACTGGAATCTACTTCTGGTCACACCACACGATTGAAAGTGTCTGGTCTTGTTAGTGATAGTGCTTGTGTGGACTGGAATCTACTTCTGGTCACACCACACGATTGAAAGTGTCTGGTCTTGTTAGTGATAGTGCTTGTGTTGAATGGAATCTACTTCTGGTTACACCACACCATTGACAGTGCATAATCGTTTTTTGACATTTTTTCTATTTTAACGGGCTTCTTTCATATCTATAGGATAATATTAGAACATAAACGTGAGTAGGAATCTCCGCTAAAAATCATCAGAATATCATTTTATATACTCACTATTTCAGTTTCATCTGCGAGGTTTTCAAGTTTCTTTGATCCGATTTGAGCCCATACCAAGACATTGCTTTGAAATCTTTCTGGGTCACGAGGTATCTTCCATTGAGGTGTGAATCAAAGCAATCATTATGCCACCAGGCGCCTTCGTAGTACGCAGCGCAATTGCTAGTATCTCTATTGTCATTGTCCTTGTCAAATGTGCTGAATCTCATGTTATTGTGGATGGATTGAGCTGATCTCCCTTTTGCCATATAATCCCCTGCAGTACCCGAGTATCCGCCTACCCTCAAGCGGTAAAAATCACTCTCATCAGCGATAGAGAACGATGAATACACAGCATAACCCGTGTTGCTCATCCAGTCCTCCAGATCAACACGTAATGATGTGACTTGTCTTTTGGTCAGTCGGTGGATCTTATCAAGGCCCAACCAAAACTCACCAGTCAGGTTACCAAAACCGGTTTTGTAGTCATGCCAACCGCGATAGAATTCTACCGAGCCGTCAAAGCGCTTCTGGAACACAGTCCACCCTCCGCTATCGGTGGTCATGTCACAGTAGACTGGGAAGGAGCCTTGTCCATCAGGATCGATTTGATAGACTCCATCTGCAGTGTAGCCAGCAGAGAGAAGCGCCGAACAGTTGCTGTAAACTGAATCATAAAAGTGAAAAGTTTTTGTTGATTTGTTACAGCAGAATGTAAACACACGTCCTTCATCCCTTTTTAGCCTCTTTACCTATTTGCAATTGTATTATAGTTAGGATCCCAAACTTTAACTTACATTGGTTCCGTCATATGGATATACTTAATGCATGATGGTATGTGTTGTATTTAGTTGTTCATACTATTTGAGGTTCCCGTAGTGGGTTTCCATGCTCGTATGGCGAAGTTTGTAAAAAATAAATAAAATAATAAAAAAATTCTTTCTACAAACTCAAAATGCTAACCTATTTCGCAGTTTCGCCCTTCACTTCCAGGCTTACAGACGCAATGATAGTCGTTGTTATCGTAGTCAGGGTAACACGATCCATTGTTCTGACATTGTGGGGGATCCATACACTTGTTCTAGAAAGAAGAAGAAAATACGGCTTGGCATCCAAACTTTTCTTAACATTTTCTTTGAAAAAGGAAGTTTAATTATTAGCAGATTATTGTGCGTCAGAAGATAAAAACTTATTTCAGTTCAATCAAGTGATTTCAGTCATTAAATATTAATAACGAGGGACTCGTTATAAACTTTATTTTACCACTATAACATATTCAACAAAGCTGATTTCCAATACGGGAGTTCATATAAAATCTAAATTACAATTTTTATAACTTGTTGCGATTTTGAGGAGCCAATACAGGTTTATATTGGCGGCTAGTTGAGAGAAAATATATTCCATATTGGCCGTAGTCGCGAAGCAGTATTCCAAGTTTATTTCGTGGAGTTTCATGGTTTTAAAATACCATTCCTTGTCCTTCATTTACCAGTGATTATAAATTGAATCAGAAAGGCAAATACTCAGTGAACTAAGTGATAGGGGTAGCAAGGATGGCTTAGCCTCACGACGTTCGTCTTCAGTTACAAATTAATGTAAGTTAAAACTTTTAAAAAGCCATGATTTCGAGACTTTACAAATTTTAGCAAAATACCGTCAATATTTTCGCTTCGCCACGAAAAAAGTTTTTTTCCGGGCCAAAACAGGGTTTTTTACACAGTCATTATGGAACATTAGACTTTCAAGAAAAATTATTTTCGGACTCAAATAACATATCGCCTAGGTGTTTTCTGCTCAGTTTCAAAACCGGGTATTATTTGGAGAAAGTTCATTAATATTTATAGAGCGGGCGCTTTGGCTCTGAAGCCGAAATTAGACCTGAGTATCGAAGAGTCGTTTAGCTGCCGGGAAGTGTTTGCGTTCCGAGGCTGATACTTTCAAGAAATAAAGTACAATAAACAAGCTTTCAGAGCAAATAGTTTTAATGAGAAAAAATTGTATACCAGGTGATGATTAAGGGGATTCAAATTAGGCTAAAATTTGCTTCGCATTCTAGCTGTTTAGAATGGCATCAGAAAAATTGCCAAGAACACGAAAAACAAAGATTTTCTAGAAAATATTTCACATTGGTTTTTGAATGTGATAGCTAATTCAAATGTTCGAAAAAGTATCAGATCAGTGGGAATATTTTTGATCGAGCCATGCCTTCTTAAAGATGGGTCTTATTATTTTGAGCTGTTCACACCTGTCCAGAGCAGACCGAAAGTCGATTTTGGAACTTGCAAAAACAAATTCGCAAATTTGCAAAAAGTTGTTTTTGCTCGAAGCTTTAAACTGGATGTTTTGAAAGAGCTTACGAAAGGGAATCTTCTGACAAAATATGAGAAATTTGAAAATCCTGCAACTGTCCCGCTATTCTCGACCGTCACACAGACATACACTCTATATTCAGGGAAGGTTTCTAAATAGAAGCGGATGGAATGATAACTTGAAGGATATTTGCGTTAGTACACTAATGGACCTATAATCGTGACTTTACCGTGTGTTCCCAGAAAGATGATCCAAAATCAACAAACTATATTTAAAAGCACATAAAAGCTATTTGAAAGAGTAATAGTATCAAGGAGAAATCCTCACTTACCACAGAATAGAAGTAGTGCAAGTCTGTACTGGTAATGTAGGACGATCCTGAGTTGTACTTGTCTGTTCTTAGTAACTGACAGTCGTGTTTGCCATTGATACGATTCCCAAAGTTAAACGACAAACATTCAAGGTGTTTGGAACATCTGAAGGCACACGAGCCAAGTTTGTTGACTATGTGTGTCTCGATAAGGTGAGTGGTGATTCGACGAAAAGCATCTTCTTTAAATCCCTCGCCCACAACTCCATCAGGAGTAACTGTTTTACTTTCGGTAGGAAAATTGTTGTGAAGAAAAATCCCGAAAAGGATGAACCACGACAAGTGCATGATGCTGAAGTCAACAAGAGGAAGGTAAAAGTAATCGTGTTTCTCTGTTGTTAGGGGGCGATGGATGGAATTGAATTTTCTCGTATTTCTAGAATTTTGAATTATTTATGTAGTTTTGTCTTTTATTCTATTGTAAGATAATGTGATGAAGTGACATCACACTAGGCATCACACTAGGCATACTCACAACACACTTCATTGAATATTAAAGAGAATGTATACAGCAATGTGTATTGTCAATAGAAGACATGATTTGCTCTCCAGGATGCTTTATGTACAAAAGAAGCTGTTAAGGTTTGTAATCCAATGAATGAGAAAGTAATAAGATTCCGGCGTGAAGTTAATTTGAACAGTCTAGATTTCCGTTACGGGTTAATTTTCTAGGATTGGTTTTTCATAATGTTGTCCTCCTATTCACTCAAAATTCCATCGATTTCCATGAAAGCTCAGATTCTTGGGAAATAGGTTGTCCTCATAATTTTGTCTGCCCGGTTCGGATAAAATCTATCAATTGTAGGCAGTTGCATGGTAAGATAGACCTAAACTGAAACTGACTTGTCTCTTACCTCGGCAGACAAAATTATACAATATACTTACCAAGAATCTGAATTTGCATGGAAACTGAATGTGTTTTTAAACGAACAGGATTGGT